>JAVJIF010006493.1:0-249561 GCA_038442645.1 Agave tequilana
GGGGGTTCGGCAGCAATGGAAGGGTGGAGGTGCTCGGTTGATGCAGCCGTGGAGGAGATCATGGAGTTGCATGATTAAGAGGCTTCGATAGATGGTGGGTGCGCTGGCCTGTGCTTGCTGGAAGGGGGTTCGTCAATGATGGGTGGAGCACGGCCATGGTGGGAGCTTGCGTGGCTGCTGCGGCTGAGGTGGAGATCTAGGCTGCCAGAGAGTGCTGCTGCGCAGCCAAGGAGAGGTGGAGATGCTGCCATGAGCTATGGAAGGGTCTCGGCCAGACAGGGGCAACTATGGGAAGTGCTCACGGCCAGGCGTGGCACCGGGGTTGTCCTCGGCTATGAGAGGAGGCGTGGAGGAGCATTCCGAAGAGAGGAGAAGCATGGTAGATCTAGGGAGGGGGCGGCAACATGAGAAGGAGATGGGGATTAGGGCTTTTGATTAGGTTTAAGTTTTGATTTAAATAATATAGGTATGGGTTACTCGGTTGATGGATTGATGGGTTTGGGTTTCGGGTTTGGATCAATAGGTTTAGATAATGGGTTTGGACTAATGAGTAAAGGGATTAGGGCTAGAGTTAAAAGAAATAAGATAATATGTAGAAGCAAGTAAAATTTTAAAATATAACATGGTATTATTAAATAGGGGACATACAGGAGAACATCATCATGAAAATATCGTTGGCACTCACACAAACATGGCTATACTAATGCTTCTAGTTTCACTTGGATATTCATCAAAACCAAAAAGAGGAGAAGTTAAATAGAAGAAGAACATATAAATAAGAAAAACATAAAGATGTTACCTTTGATTACTTGTAGAAACGATGAAAGAAAGGAGGTGGGTCCATCGGTGTCACTCTCAACATAAGCATCTCTCTCTTACTTACATGAATCTCAGTCTAACCTATGCTTACAAAGAAATAAAAATTACATAAAAAGAAAATAAAAACATACACTAAAAGAATTAAAAACTGGCCTAAAATCTATCTCTGCATGGTCGCCCTCCCTTTTGCCTTTGAGATTGCAGGTATTTATAGGAAAAATGTAGAGGTTAGAGGAGTATGAAGATAGGGAAGCTGGATATTTCTTAGTTTGAATCCTCTCATTATCTCCAAACTTGATTTAATATGGATATTCAGTTCTGATCTGCAGCTTATTGGCGTGTTGATTTCTTAATATAACTTACCAAATGATAGAATTAGAACTAGTAATCAACTGAAGTGTTGTAGCCCTTTAAGTCTTCTTTCTGGATATTTTGTATCATAAGATTTAAATTTGGTAGCGAAAGTTATGATTCAAATATTAAAATATCCAGTCAGAATTTGAGTCAAATTTGCTTCATCTCACCCGTTGATCTTCTCTCTATCCATTTATCCTTTTAGATTTGGACTCTGTATTTGACATTATCCTCGGTTGATCTTTAGATTTAACCACTTGATTCATAAAAACTGAATTTTACCAATTAGATTTGGGTTCATCCTCCTTTAACCAAATAGATCTAGTTAAATCTGAATTTAACTGATATTGATTGTTTATCATCTTCTCTCCGTGATATCTTCTGCAAAATAGACATTTAAGAAAAAGAATTTAGCAGATTTATTATATGATAAATGTGAAAATGTAACAAAGAATAATACAATAAATGTGTGCAATCACAGTCCAACATCCCCGACTTCACTCGGAGGCTCTCAGTAATAACTGCCGAGATCTCTGCCAGCAATCATGCCTCCTTTTTTCTCTCATGTTGAAGATGTGTAATGCTCATGTGCTTAAGATGAACAATTATGAAATTACTTTCATGCACTCTCAACCATCACGCCGGCAATCACGACTGTTACAACAAATTCGCACAAGAAGATCGCACAGCAATGCAAATCTACGAATGCACCATCCGCCTCAGGGCTTATAGTCAGTGCAAATAGAGCTTTTTCTCCAGGAGAAGAAAGGGGCTCCAGGCCTTCCACTAGGATTATGGACTTTCCATTAGATCACAACTCAAAGAAACACCAATGCATACATGTAATTTCTGTAAAATTGGCGAATTATATTGAATTTTCCTCCTTATCCCCAAGGTTTTCCTTATTTGGTTTTCACGTAAAATGTCTCCATCTGCTTCTGTGTTGTGTTATTATTTTGCACTTATACTTTAAACATACACTCTTTTTGTAGTGAATTGACTGTTTGATCACTCGCAACAGAAAAATCACCACCATGATAACTTAACTCCTACGCATAATTATATTTTTTCTCAAGGAACCACATAATTCTTCATTCTTTATTTCCTTTATCTCTCTCTTCATCTTGCAACTTCCATTGCCGATTTCATTATTTGTTATCAATGATTCTTCCATATATATTATTTGACATTCAGTGTCAGCAATATTTAAAATCATCGCACATCTATAAGATGGTCAAGACATTGCTTTTTTTAACCTTGAATTTGATTCCTATCATTCGCAGGGAGAAGAGCAAGCGGATTTATCTGTGATAACTAATTGAGTGTGGTGTTCATTTCTCGAGTGAGTAGTTAAGTGCCCCTAACAGGCCTGGACTCCCACCGGTAAACCGCCAGCCTATACACACACAACTTATTCACATATGTCGCACCTCATAAGATTCGAACCAGTGCTCATTAGGAAGCAAACCCAACGGCTTAGCGTGTGGCCACATTGGAGGGCATATTTCTTTTTCTGTATTGTTTTGTTATATTGTTAACATGGTAATGATTTCATACATTTACATCTTTCTTGTGGTAATTATGATATCTTAATTGTTATTTGATGGATATATGTCTTTCTAATTGGAAAAAGAAATATACTTAAAACTATGAAGTTTGGATCTTTGTTGACTTGGATATACCAAGTACTGGTCACTGAGAATAATGGTTTGGCATATTTACATCCTTTTTAGGTGATTGTTTTTTTTTGTTGTTATTTGATGAATTTCTTGTCGTAAAAGTGCCTTATTTTCAAGGGGTCTCATGACTAATTAAAAATATTTTCACAATGAGTGATTTCTTCAAAATGGATGATCGAAATCTTTTTCATTAATGTTTTAGGGTTATCAAAACTCTTTATAAGGAGTTTGGTAATCTAGGATTTTTGTGTGTGCGTGTGTAAGTGAGAGAGAGAGAGAGAGAGAGAGAGAGAGAGAGAGAGAGAGCCATGAATATCATTTTGTTTTATAGATCAAGCAGAGAAAATAAGCTCAACATCAATTGTATAGGTTTAATCTTTGGTAATTGATTCACCTTAAAAAAAGGTAGCCTTCATTAATGTACAGGTTTAATCTTTGGTAACATGATTGCTCAATGTCATGCTTGTATTGAAAAAAGAGAGTAAGGTGTGTGATTTCTCTCTTGTACTCTATTTTATTATAATATAACTATCTTAATGTTGTCCTCATGGATGTAGACCGGATTTGGCAAAACCGTGTAAATTATTGCGTGTCTTGTATTTTCTTCTATACTGTCCTAAAATCTTGTAAAGCTCAATACTCAATGAAAGGCTAAGGGTTTCTTACTTTAGCTCAACTTGTAAAATGCCAACCACAATCACTACAAACTAGTATTAGAACACATGGTTTCTTAGGGAATACTGGATGCTTAATGTATTGCTAGCGGAAGGTTCAAGTAGACAGATGGATTTGAGCTTACAATATCAGGGAAGGAATGTGAAGTCAATCAGGAGAAGATGAGATCATTATTAAGTGATGAAGGCAGTCAATAGAAGAAAGAACAACAAGAGTAGTATAATTCAAGATGTCGTGAAGGGATGGAAGGTGAAGATCACTTATGCTGATAGTTTATGAGAACAAAAATACATCATGAAGATGATGGAAGGTAGAGTTAGAGTTACAATGAGCTAGTCATGACATGGTGAGGTCATTATGGTAATGGTGGATCAGTCACATTTGAGACCATGGCAAAGATGGTGGATCTGGCATTGATTGAGATCATCAACACCGGGGCGGTAAATTTGGAAAAAAAATTATACTGATGAAACTACAGCCGAGGATTGATGGAAGGAAGATCATGGCGGTGCGTCGTGGGAAGTCTAAAAAGACCATGACAATTATATGAAAATGGTTAGTTCCAAAGGAGAAAAAAATGATGGATAGGCCATGATGGCAATAATGTTTGTGTAAGGTCGGTAAGACTAAGGCAAGATTTGATTGTGATAATCTTAAAAGTAGTGTTGGGCCCAATAGGTGGGTGATTGAAGTGTTAACCTGCACAGAAAAATACATAATTTTAGAACTTGAGAATAAAAGTGCAATGAACTCAATTTTATCGTGATAGTAAGTGGCTATGCGGGTTGGGTTCCACAATGGGGGACTTGCGATGGAAGCGTGTGGTAAGTTTTCTTTACTTTGCTTGAAATGATTAAAAGTTTTTCTTTTGTTCTTATAAAGAAAAGGAAAAAAATATACTGTTAAGTTAAGAAGAAAGTGGTAGATTGAGAAGGTGGAGAAAAAAGAAAATAGGTTTATACAAAGAATGCGAAAATAGTAAAGTGTTGGTATTTTTGAAGTCATTTTCTAAACCTAAAAATGAGAATAAAGAAAAGCTAAATAAAACACTTACCTCTTCGGCGCATGCTGATTGGAGTTCATTTATGCATCATTTTCTACCACCATACTATGCTTTATCTGAATAAATATTGGATTTTTATTGCTTTTTTCTCTCTTTTTTCAGGTCCAATGTTTAATGGAGAAGGAGTCCCAACAATTATGATTTTTGAGGAATAAAGAGTAATTTAGAAGCCCACAAGAAGAAAGCCCAAGTTTGAATAGATCCAAAGCGTATTCTCAGTTTCTAGAAGATCCAGCTGGGGATACGAGATACAACAGAAAGGCACAAAAATCCGCTAGCGCAGCGGCCAAGATACGGCCGCGGAAACGCGGCACATGGCGTGGAATCGCAGCAATCCTCTGGCTGTTTACTTCAGCGTTTAATCTGGAGGCTGAGGTGGGATGGCCTCTTCTCATGAAGACTATAAATAAACCCCTAGGGCCTCTGTAATCATAGAGGAGAAAAGAGCATTGTTTATAGGGAAATTGTTAGGGTTTCTCTAGGTTTCTTTTAGTCTCTTATGTAATTTTCTTTTTCTCCTTCTAGAATCCAGAAAAGAGAGAGTGAGAGTAGGCAATCTTTGTAATTGAGAAGGTGACAATGCAATACGAGGATCAAGTTTTCAATCTTCCAATCTTTTCTTGTTCTAGTGCATTATTTTCTTTAAGCTTTTACTTTCTTCTATTTAATTTCTACAATGAACTGTTTCTTGTTCTTTATTCCCATGTCCAGCTAATTCATTAACATGACTAACTAACTTTTATTTTACTAACTACTAACTCTTAGGTGATTGCTAACTTATATGAATCATTAGATGCTTTATTCTTTTAATCTTGCAAATTACAAGTCTAACTTACCCCCAATGAAGATGAGTTACTTTTAATCTTTGCAAATGCTATGTTCCCCCTTCATATGATTCATGTGAGCCTCACTTAGAGCCTTGTCTTTAGAACAAGTACCTTGATGGAACATGAAGATGAAGCACTTCACTATGCTAATGATTATATTACAAGTTCTTATTTAATGCTCGCTTGATTATAGCTTTGATGGACTAATGAATCTTGCATGTCTTCTTAGCATCCTTAAGAGTGACTATCCTTGTTTCATTGTTGTAAATCTATTTAGGGAGCTAATGATTCAAGGAGGCAACAAGCCTAGTCTAGATGAGAAACATCCTCGACATGGGACAAGACAAGGACTTGGCAAAGCAAGACATACCATTGCCGTTGAATAAATATGAGGCATGCATCACCCAACGAGAGTAGTAAGTTAGTAAATTAAAATGTCAGTTAGTCATGACTTTTCTTTCTATCATACTTAAAAAACCCCTCTTCTGAAAACTTTCTCTTTTCAAATATCTCCGTTTTTCTTCCATCTTTATTTTCGTTTCTTCCTTTCCTCTACAAAACCCACAAAGATTTTCCACTCACTTTCTACATCGTTTTGTTTTTCATTTCTTAAACAAAGAACAACCTTCGTAAATTTCAATATAAAAATCTTGAATACTTCTATTGCTAACCCTCCCTGCGGATACGACCCGTCCTAGCTTATGCTACGAACGGTGATTCAGAAGGAATAAAGTAAACCTACATAATACATTCGGAGTTTTTGATCATCGGTACACGGACATCAACGGTTTACTCTAAAATCTTTCTCAATGCAATTAATCCTTCCGAACAAATTTTTGGCGCCGTTGCCGGGGAGGGCAACGATTTTTATTGAATTTTTAGAACTAAAATAAATTTTTTCTTCTCTGTTGAAGGTTACAGGTCAGGGAAAACAGGTAAAAAGATTGCAGTAACATATAAGTGGTCTTAGGCCTCTATTCTAGAAAGCAGAAACTAAGTACCCTCTGGATTGCTGCATTTCCTTGGCTCTGGTCGCGGATCCGCGGCAAAAAGGAGTTCACTACTGACTGGCTTTGTGCAGGGCTGCTTGCTTTGCAAAATTATAGTTTTCTGCAAACTTTATTTCTTATATGCATCACTAGGAGCCTGCTAATAAACCAATAGTAAAACATTTGTTGAAAAAATTTAAAAATTGATTAGACGTTTGCATTTTAGGCACGTGTCTTTTCAATTCATTTACTTTACTGTTGAAGAGTGCTGGAGCAAGGTACGTTCGCATTGCATTTAGAATAGGACTCATCTCTTGGTGATTTACATCGCTTTGAGTGAATCTTGTTTGCATATCTTGTACACTTGCACAAATTGATCTTAAGGGCACCACCCAATAACAAGATAAGGTGGGGATTTAATCACCCTTCCTTGGCCCAAAATCAGATTCCAAGCGCTCACAATCCTAAGCTTTTTAATAAAAAATGAGTAGACGTTGGCCCTAGGGACATCTCGGACTCAATTAAGAGATTATCCTAAGGGGAAAAGGTGTTGGAATTTGACTCCTGCCAAATCAGTGTCTAGGAAGGGGATTAAGGGCCAAAAGACCGAAGGTTATTTGTTACTTAATTAAGGAACGTCTTTGACGGATAACCTCCCACCAATCTTGCCCTGACCTGGCTGACTAGCTTGTGGTCAAACTCTGCATTATACCTCCTATGGACAGTCTAACCAGTTAGGAGTCGTCTAGGTTAAGGTCTACCCTAACTTAGGTTAGAAATTTTTCTTTTTTGTTTGCTTATTTGTTTGTTTTTTCTTTGTTTGTGTTTTATTGTGTGATATGGCTTATAATAATAATTTTTTCAATTTAATGGTAATCCATATTACACACTAACCTCTTTTTTGGATATTACCAACCCGGCATATCATAACTTTAGCCAACCTAGTGTGTCGGATTGGTCTTATCTGAATCAATATAACCCATGCCCCCAATCTTATAACCATAATTTCCAGAATAATTTCAACTCTTCATAGAGTCAGTGGGGATTCACCTCCCCCGAGTCCAATTTTTAACCAACTTGCCCTTCTTATCCACCTCGTCCACAATATTTTCAAGATTCATACTCAGTTCCACCAGTCCAAAATAGAAAACCATCAATTTTGGAAATGAGTATGCGTGAGTCCAAACAACAATTACAAAATTTGATGGACTCATAATTTTTCACCAATTCCAAAACAACACTTCATCTTTTCAAAACCAATCGCAGCAAAACGATAAACCTATCAACTATGAAAGATGCTTGAAGGCATGACTTAGGCTCAAGACGCTCGTAATCATGACATAGATATGATGGTCCAAACTCTACGTTCTCACCTTTGGCCAGTTCTGATGTCGTTAACCATTCTGTTGAGCTAAGGGCGTGTTTGGATGTAAGGAATCGGAGTGAAGTGAGGAAGTGGGGAAGTATAATTGCTCATTTCCCTATCTATCCAAACACCGGAAAAGGAAAATAAGAAAACCCCCTTTTCCCTTTATCATCTCTCTTTTACACAACTATTTTCTCACTTCCAGAGTGCTACAGTTAATTTTGTGGTCATGTAAATCTCATTTATAATAAGTTATAGCATAAAACAGTTAATTTTTGGTCATGTAAATCTCACTTGCATTCTAATTACAATCTATTTTTTATTTTTCTTAATTAATTTTATTTTAATATTATTTTGCGGTCAACTTTGTGGTCAACTTTTCCATTTCCACTTTTCATTACCATCCAAACACTGGAAACGACAAAACATTTTCCAAACCACACTTCCCAACAACCATCCAAACACCAGAAAACTTACTACTCATTTCCCTTTTTCCTAAAGGAAATAAATCTTACTTCCTACTTCCTCACTTCACACCAATTCCTTAAATCCAAACAGACCCAAAGAGTCATGTTGTTTTGGAAAATAAGGTTCCATTTCAGCACAATCATTTGAACTTGCCCAAACTCCAAATTTTGAAAATGATATTGACAGTTTGTCAAGTTATTCCTTTACTGAGATAGAACTTGAGAATGAATATGATCATGAACCTCAACTTAGTGATTCAATTCTACTTCCTGATTCAATTATGACTCAAGTGTCATCACGTGATTTCAATCTTTTTTCCGAGTCAACATTGGATCCTGTGTCAATTCATAATGAAATTGAATCACCCATCTTTAATGATCAGCATATTGAACTTGACCAATTTCATATTTTTGAAAGTCCCTTTGACAAATTGGCAAGTTCTCATTTTTATGAAATTGAACTCAATGAGAAATGTGACCTAGATTCTCATTTTTGTGATCCAGTTCAAATTTTCGAATCAATATTGACTCCTGTTTTGTTACCAAACTTGAGTAATATTTTAAAGTCAGTTTTGATTCCCACACCTGTCATTCTTGAACTTGAATCACCAATATTAAGTCACATTCCATTTGGGAAAATGAATGTGGACTTGAGTTTTAACTTCTTGATTTGGACCCACTTCCTGAACCAATTCGACTCCTGAACCTTTACTTGACTTAAGTCACTTTTCTGAGTCGGTATTAGTTCCAGTACTTCCTATGTCTAAGTCAATCATTCTATCTTTTTACACTCCATTTTGGGACAAGGCGGTTGACAAAATTGACTCCGAAATCAATTATGGAATTTGGAAATTAGATGGGGTCAAATTTTTAATAAAAATCCTTCATGTATACATCGTTTTAGTGGGTTATTTTAGAGAGATTTCTGATGGGTTCCTCCGAACTCCATTCAAAGTCGATTGGGCCGCATTTCGTAGACCAATCAGACCACCACCTTAAGGTAGTATTTTCCTTCCCTGTCTATGCATTTCATGCATCTATGCATTAATTCATACATTGAGGACAATGCATGAGATAAGTGTGGGGGAGGGTTCTAACATAACTTAGGTTTTTCTTTTTATTAAATTTTTTTAACATTTTCTGTACTTTTAAAAACTTTTTGAAAATAGAAACAATATTTTGACATATTTTTTGTAAGAAATTAAGTCGATTTTAAGGAATAGGAAAATCAAAATTAGTATTTCTTCAACTTGGTCAAAATAAGATTATTTGTTTGATTTTTAGAGTTAGGAAGATAATTTATCAAAGTAATTTAGTCTCGATCTTTACCTTAATGAAATATGCACACTTCATACACTTACACACTTAGGGTTCAAAAAATAAAGATTCTTATGCCTTATAAAAAAAAGAAAAATATATCTATAAAGATGAATAAATCTAATTATTGATTAGCTAGGTGCTTTGGCCTAAATAAGCCTTGGTATTTATGTGAAAGATGATTAGATAGTTTGAGAAAAAATAAAATAAAAAAATCCTCTGATTAAGTTGGGTATTTGTGCCTAATAAAGAATAAGTATTCACGCCTAAAAGTGGTTCATATAATAAAATCCTTAATTTTGTGGCCTTGTTTGCTCGAATCTTAAGTCCTTGGGGTATTTTCTCGCCCGGTGTCCTAAGACCGTTTGGTTTGAGAGTCATCGATTAAAGGCTCGTTACATGGGCAGATTAAAAAGCCTAATAGAACTAAGGAATAATACCACCAATATATATATATATATATATATATATAAATAAGGCATAAGAGTTAGAGTTAAAGAACCCTTAGTCAAAATTTTCACGGTCACAAGGTGCATATGACTTAGGGTAAAGTAATAGACTAGATGAGAAGTACAATTTGACTCCTTACTTTGATTGATAACAAAACTTTTGAATAGAGACTAAGTTTAGGAATGAAAACTTCGGTTTTCCTATAACTTATAGATTACTTAAAATTTACAATAATATTTCAAATATTTTTCTTTCAAAATGTGTTTTCAAATACTAACATTTTTTCTCTTTCTTTACAGATTTGTGGGTGTAATCTACTGAAAACCCTCATGAGACAAAATTCGTCCTCTAGGGGTAACCTAGAGGTTTAACGGCTTGTTGCACATGCTCTGTGCAATCGCGTGACCTGCGAAAGTGGTCTAATAATTCTTAGTATAGTTTAGTTTGTTTTGCTCGAGGACGAGCAAAAGATAGGTACGGGGGTCTGATTGGAGTTCATTTATGCATCATATTCTACCACCATACTATGCTTTATCTGGATAAATATTGGATTTTTATTGCTTTATTCTCTCTTTTTTCAGGTCCAATGTTTAATGGAGAAGGAGGCACAACAATTATGATTTTTGAGGAATTAAGGAGTAATATAGAAGCCCACAAGAAGAAAGCCCAAGTCTGAACAGATCCAAAGCGTATTCTCAGTTTCTAGAAGATCCAGCTGGGGTACGAGGTACAATAGAAAAGCACCAAAATCCGCTAGCGCAGCGGCCAAGATACGGCCGCGAAAACACGGCACATGCCGCGGAATCGCGACAGTCCTCTGACCGTTACTTCAGCGTTTGATCCGAAGGCAGAGGTAGGATGGCCTCTTCTCATGAAGACTATAAATAGACCCCTAGGGCCACTGTAATCATGGAGGAGAAAATAGTATTGTTTATAGGGAAATTGTTAGGGTTTCTCTAGGTTTTCTTTTAGTCTCTTATGTAATTTTCTTTTTCTCCTTCTAAATTCAGAAAAGAGAGAGTGAGAGTGAGCAATCTTTGTAATTGGAGAAGGTGACAATGCAATACAAGGATCAAGCTTTCAATCTTCCAATCTTTTCTTGTTCTAGTGCATTATTTTCTTTAAGCTTTTACTTTCTTCTATGTAATTTCTACAATGAACTGTTGCTTGTTCTCTATTCCATGTCTGGCTAATTCATTAACATGATGAACTAACTTTTAATTTTACTAACTAATAGCTCTTGGGTGATTGCTAACATATATGAATCATTGGATGCTTTATTCTTTTTAGTCTTGCAAATTACAAGTCTAGCTTACCCCCAATGAAGATGAGTTACTTTTTATTCTTTGCAAATGCTACGTTCCCCCTCCATATGATTCATGTGAGCCTCACTTAGAACCTTGTCTTTAGAACAAGTGCCTTGATGGAACATGAAGATGGAGCACTTCACTATGCTAATGATTATATTACAAGTTTCTTATTTCATGCTCGCTTGATTATATCTTTGATGGACTAATAAATCTTGCATGTCTTCTTAGCATCCTTAAGAGTGACCATCCTTATTTGATTGTTGTAATTCTATTTAGGGAGCCAATGATTCAAGGCGACAACTAACCTAGCCTAGATGAGAAACATCCTCGACATGGGATAAGATAACGACCTGGCAAAGCACGACATACCATCGCCGATGAATCTGAACGATCACCTAGAGGGGGGGGTGAATAGGTGATTATGCTAATCTAGTGATCTCAATGCGGAATTTAAAAACTTAATGCAATACACTCAAGTGCAATCAACAAATGATGCACACACAACCAAGCCAAGCAATTATGAATGTACAATATGAATATTTGCAAGGCACAAAGTAAAGAGAGAGATAGAGAGAGAGAGTCAATGGATCAAGCGCAAACAACAAGATATGTTTCGAGGTTCGAGCATCCAGCTCTACATCCCCGCCTTCGACACACGAAGGATTTCCAATCCACTAGCTAGTCCACCTAAGACTCTTACAAGGAGTACCCAACTCCTCTCTTTACAACCACAACCTCCTCCTTGAGGCAAGCTCCAATCCAACAAAACAATCACCTCACAACTTGAGGGATTAGCACAAAGCAAACAAGGATCACCTCACAACTTGAGGGATACAACCCAAGGCACAAAGCCAAACAAAGATTGGGTTTTTAACTTGGTGGTCTAAACAACAACCACAAACAATTTCTTTCTCTCACACAAATATCCTATAGAAGAGATAGTAGATTTTAGCTCAAGTGTGGAGAAAACCAATGGGATGGAAATCAAAATCACAAGAAAATCCTTGGGAAAAACTGAAACAAAGATATAGAAGATGAATCAAAATCTTTTTCTCAAAAACCCTTTTCTTTGAAATTCCAAACCCTAGCAAAAACACCAAATAGATTGTTCAATTTGAATCCAAAAACTTCTTTTTATTGCTGTGAAAACACCAGAGAGTAGGGAAAATTTCGCATAAAAAATCTTGGAGAAAAACTCTCACAAATGGGGTATTTATAGGCAAATCTGGAAACTAGCCGTTGGCAGCAGATTTGCCAAAATAACCCTGCCGGTCGACCGGTCCGGTCGACCGTCCAACGGTCAATTTTTGCCCGTTGGCAGCTACCGGTCGACTGCCCCGGTCGACCCAAACAAACAGAGAGCTCTGCTCTCTGACCCGGTCGACCCGGACGGTCGACCGTCCCAAGTCTGCCAAACGTGCACAATTCTGTGCACGTCGGTCGACCGACCCGGTCGACCGACTTCCACCCAAGTCGACTTGTCAGAAGACTAGTCGACTGGATGAAGTCTGGAACAGAAAACTGGTCAGAAAAACAGTTTTGAAAATATTTTGAAAAATCTTTTAACACTCCTAAAAATCACCAAAAATAGTTTTATCACTTTACATTGATATATAAACATGTGGTAAAAGTTTAGCTCAAATATCAATCAATATGAACTATTTTTGTCTCTTATCATTTTTACAAAAAACCAAAAACTGTATTTTCTAAAAACTTGGATTTTGAATAGAAAATACGTTTTGTCCAAAACTCTTCCAAATACAAAAACATGATATTTAAACACTTTGAAGCATGATGCATATGGATAGAAATCTAATATACATGAAACAACTATATATCCATGTTTTTTTCATTTAATTCCAAAATATGTTTTGTCAAAAATATCAAAACATAAAACACATGAATAAGTGAGTCAAAACTAAGTTTGTCTAGGAAATTAAAGCATGTATGTATATAGAACAAATCATATATACATTAAACCATGTAAACTTGTTTTGATCTATCTATTCATGAAACCAAGATCGGTTAAACCTAAAACCGAAAAACCAAAAACTAATATTCAAAACATGAAACGTGTGTGTTGTGAACTTGAGCATATCATACTATTCTAATCTTTACAATTTTGGATCTAAACACAAAACTAAACTATGGTACCGATGTCTTCTTGTAGAGCGCAATCTCCAAGCCGACTCGATCCAAAACTCCTTGATCCACCGAGCAAGTGCTATATATGATCTTTGACGCTCGGGCTCTTGAATCAACATGTGAAAGATGTGTGGAAGCTTTCACCAACTAATAACTTGATTAATGATCTGGAACTAAACTCACAAGATTATTAGTACACATAACTACATGAGTTAATCATCATCAAAACTAGAGTAGAAGGCCTTTGGGCCAACAGAATCAATATGAGGCATGCATCACCAACGAGAGTAGTAAGTTAGTAAATTAGAATGTTAGTTAGTCATGGCTTTTCTTTCTATCATACTTAAAAACCCCTCTTCTGAAAACTTTCTCTTTTCAAATATCTCTGTTTTTCTTCCATCTTTATTTTCGTTTCTTCCTTTCCTCTACAAAATCCACAAAGATTTTCACTCACTTTCTACATCATTTTGTTTTTCATTTCTTAAACAAAGAGAACTTTCGTTTTTCTTCACGAAAATTTCAATATAAAAATCTTGAATGCTTCTATTGCTAACCCTCCCTACGGATAGGACCCGTCCTAGCTTATGCTAACGGTGATTCGGAAGGAGTAAAGTAAACCTACATATACATTCAGAGTTTTTGATCATCGGTACACGGACATCAATGGTTTACTCTAAACCCTTTCTCAATATAATTAATCCTTCTGAACACTTGCTTACCTTTAATACATATCGACGATCTCAGCTTAAAGGTGATCGAAGCATGATGTATAGAACCATCCACATTCCTGTTCTAAAGTACAAATGAAGGAGCAAGCTACACAAACATAGAAATGGCTATCCATTACCATAAGCCATCAATGGCATTGCAAGGGCAAGACAAATTCGAGCCATTGGAGTCATGTGGATTTACAAACACAGAAGAGGGAAATAGATGAAAAACAAGAATGAAGAAGAAGGAGCTACTTTCGATTCAATTAAAAATAACAATGAAAGAAAAGAAGAAAAATTTACACCTGTGTCATCCTCAGTACAAGCTTCACTCAGATTCCTCCTTAAAACTCTTTTCTAGTCACAGTTACATAAAGAAAATAAAAAATTACATAAATAAAAAGTAAAAACCTTAGTTACAAACTAAAACACTGCCTAGCCTATGCTCTTTGCTAAATCATTCCTCTTCTTTATCGAAATTTACAGTATTTGTAGCAAAAATGAACTGGAGAGGAGTATACAGATGAGGGAGCAAGCTATCCCTAAGATTGGATAAGATTGCCATCGATCCGTGGCTTTGGCCATGGATCCGTGGCCTGTTCATCTGGCCAGATCCAGGGAAGCTGGATTCTGGCCCCTGATAGAATTTCAGTTTTTGATCTGATTTTGATAATATCCTTATTTGATCTTCAATTAACCAAGTAAATTCTTAAAAACTGAATTAACTAAAGTAGATCTGGTATTATCCTCGATTAACTAAATAGATCCAATTAAATTAGAATTTAATTGGGTTTTATTTGGCTTTATCATCTTTCTCTCCGTAATTATCTTCTGAAAAATAAACATTTAAGACAAGAAAATTAGGAGATTTATTACACGAAAAATGTAGGAGTGTATTGAAAAGAATACAAAATAAGTATACACACCCCCACACCTATCTTTTGTTCATCCTTAAGCAAAAAATATAAAAAGTAAAATAGAGATAACCTAATTTAACTCACTTGCATAGGAATCACGGTTGCACTTAGCATGTGCAACAAGCCATTAAACCTCTAGATTACCCTTAGAGGACGAGTTTTATCTCATAAGAGTTTTCAATGAATTACGCTCACAAAATTCATAAAGAAAAAGAAACAAAGTGTTTGTATTTTTGAAAAGCATTTTGAAAAAGAGAGAAAATAATTAAAGTATTATTGTAAGAGTTCAAGTGAATTATAAGTTATAGGAAAATTGAATTTTTCAAGCCTAAACTTAGTTTCTATTCAAAATTTTGTTATCAATCAAGGTAAGGAGTCAAATCGTATTTCTCATCTAGTCTATTACTTTACTCTATCATACGCACCTCTGTGACAGTGAAATTTTGACTCAGAATTCTTTAACTCTAACTCTTATGCCTTAATTTATATATATATTGTGGTATTATTCCTTAGATTCATTATGCTTTCTAATATGCCCATGTAATGAGCCTTTAGTAGATGACTCTCAAACCGAACGGTCTTAGGGCACCAGGTTAGAAAACATCCTAAAGACTTGAGGGCTCGAGCAAACAAGGCCACAAAATTAAGAATTTTTATTTATAAGATGACCACTTTTAGGTGTGAATAGTTATGCTTTATGAGGCACAAATACCAAACTTAATCAAAGGATTTTTTTGATATATATATATTTTTTCTTTTTCTTTTTTTATAAGGCATAATAATCTTTATTTTTGAACCCTAAGTGTGTACGTGTATAACACATGCATATTTCATCAAGGTAAAGATAAAGACTAAATTATTTTTTCAAATTTTCTTCCTAACCCTAGAAATCAAACAAAAAATTTATTTTGACCAAGTATAAGAAATCCTAATTATGATTCTCATATTCCTTAAAATTAACTTAATTTTTTACAAATAATAGGTTAAAATGTTGTTTCTCTTTTCAAAAAAATTTTAAAGGCAAAGAAAATATTAAATTTTTTCTTTTTATATAAATAAAAAGAAAACCTATGTTATGTTTGAACCCTCTCCCACACCTATCTCATGCATTGGACTCAATGTATGAATGAATGTATAAATGCATGAAAAAGAAGGAAGGGAAGAAAAATGTTACCTCAAGGTGGTGATTTTGGGGGTGGTCGGATTGGGCCAATTTTATACCCAATCAAGATAATATGTGATTCACGGAACCCATCTTTATTGACCTCTTTTCTATTTACATATTTATAATCCCCATATGAATAGGATTATGCAAGATCCTATCATGAAATTATTCCCTTTACATGACCAATCTTGAAAATTCATCACTAAGTCATTATAGTACCTTAGTCCAATAATAGAATATGGTTTTATGGATGAATGATTTGGGCTCTGAAATAAAAAGTTCGGGAACCAATACAAACTCAAAAAAAATCAACTTTAGGTTCGAGAGTTAATTTTGGTTCAAGATTTGAGTCCAAGTCAAAAAATTTAATTTCACATTCTTTTTCCATCAATGAAATATGACTATTCAAAATTGGTGATTTAATTTCTAGATCTATAGGTACGAGAATAAATGTTAGTTCAAGAAATTGGTTCGAATTGGGCAAGGATACGGAATCAATATAGATTTGAAGATGGGAACAAAATCACAAGGTTGGGGATCGGGGTCACATTCACATTCAAGTTCAATCTCAATGAACAGAAAACTTGTCAATTTGTCCAAGGTTTGAAATTGGTCAAATTCAAGTTTGTGTGATGAAATAGACTCTTGGTTAAAATCTTCAAGACACCATGATTCTTCATTCCTATCAATATGGCTGGGGTAATCAGGAATGGTCGAACATGTGTTAGGTAGAGTTTCCTTATTCCTATCTTTTACTATGTTGATCAAACAACTTATTTGTTCTTTTAGCCTATTGAATGATTGAAAAAGTCATTTTCGGACTAAATCAAATTTTTGATACTCCTATCTAAGTCCATAGGTTCTTCTTCTTATTGTGGGACTTGAAAAATGGTGAACGATCTTGGATTTAGAAGTCTTGTAGGAATTGTGAGTCTATCATTTTCAGTTTTGTTCTTGGGACTCAATCATGACTTCTATACTCTTAGTCACCTCAGATTTTCTTCTATGGGTTGATCATGACTAGAAAAATTTGAAGCTAAATGTTGGAATAGTAGTTGACAATATCACTTGGGGGAGTTGTCCCCATTGACTCTATGAATAGTAGTGATGATTGTTCCAGTATTGTTTATAATATTGGGACTGGCACATCTATTGATTCGGATAAAACCAATTCGGCATACTTGGTTGGTTAAAGTTATGATATGTCGGGTTAGTAATATCTGATTCAAAAGAGGTCAAGGTTAAGTATGGATCATTATATGCATAGAAATAATTATGATTATAAACCATATCACCAAGATGTCTTATAGGTAGTCAAAAGTGCAATTTATCATCATATTTCCCTACATATTCTTTTATAAATCATTGCTACGTAACGTTTTATTGTTTAGTGTTGTGCATGCCTTGAGTAATTAAAGAATAAATAAATGAAGCCCAATTGAAGACCAAAAGCCCATATGCATGATTTATTTTAGTAATTTAGAAGCTTCTATCTTATCTAACCTAATGTAAACTTGAATTTTAAATTATTAATTTAAAGTCTAGGGGAGGAGAAGGAAAGATAAAGTTGGACTCCTAATTGATATTCAAATCTAAGGGGAGAAAGGCTTGAAGATAAAGATTAAGGGACCAAATCCTTTTCAAATTTAGATTTTTGATAACTTGCTTCCCAAGTTATCCCGAATTCTCAAGATAGAGGGTGAGGATGCGGAATCAAAGAGGATGCACCCAGATGGACGGACGAGAGGAGGCCATCCGCTCAAGCGCGTGGCAGATGACCAAGAGTTTGCCGCGGAAACGTGGCAAAAGCCACATTCCCGCGGCTTATTGATAGAGATAGAGGGAGCGTGAAGGAGGTCTGCTTTATTTTGAAGACTTCGGTGCAAATCTTCTATAAAAAGGACCCCCTGCAGTACGTACAGAGCACCTCATCCAAAGAGAAGAAGAATAAGGGTAGGGTTAAGGATTTAGTATTTTTTGTTAGATTAGTTTAGCCTCTTTTGAGTTCTCTTCTTTGTAATTGCTGTTGGCTTTGGTTGGCTATTGTGAGGAGGAAGGAGAAGGAGCTTATACCCAAGGATTGCATAAATAAAGAACAATAAGGGTAGGGTTAAGGCTTTGGTTTTTGGTGTTGTCTTTAATCTTTGTTCCTTCCTTTTCTTTTCTTTAAAGATCTTAAAAATAAAAAGATGGATAAAACAAAAAGGATGCTAGGCTAGAATAATTCTAGGGTAGCTAATCACTAGATCGACTAGGGCTAGATCCAGGGTTAGTTGATTAGTCTAATGGATTTGCAATCTAGGGTTAGATTAATCCTTTGAAATTTAGTGATGATAGTCCAACTTAATGATTTCGATAAGGGCTTGGCTTTGAATTAAAGTAGGGTTTGGCCGTAGATTAAGTTTAGGGGTATGGTTTGGCATAGTTTAATGATTAGGAATTGGCTTTGGCTTAGGGTAAAATTAGGGTTTAGCTTGGCGTAGTGTAGACAAGTTAAGTTGGACATCTTACTCTTCTTACTTAGGGTTAACAACTTAGATGAATGTTTCATTAGTTTAAAAGGATACAACCCCTAGATCGAGACTAGTCGTGAAGGTAGATTAGCAACCTAGACTCTCCCTCTTGATTAGATCTACTTTCTTATTTCAAACTATAACCAACCTTTCTTCTAAGTCTTGACTATAGATATACAGTGCTGCCAACTCTTCCATTGCCTCCCTCCCAGTGGAACACGACCCGCTTTGGCCCTTTCCGCAGCGGATAGAATTGAACAACGAGAAGAATCTAACCTTCTAATTCTTTGATTATTTGTTTTTTTTTTTGTACATATTTATTCTCTCATTCAAGTTTCAATCAAAATTTTGGCGTCGTTGCCGGAGAGGGAACGACACGGTAGTATCTAACCCTAATTTGTTGTTTCTTTTCTGCAGGGGCATCAAAAGGGAGTTTCTAAGGTTAGTCTACTACATACCTAAGTTTTTAATTTAACCTAGTTTTAGGTCCTAATAGAGATAGTTTAACCCTAGTTCTAATTAAAAAAAATTATTGACACTACTTGCTGACGTGATCAAAACCAAACAAAAAAAAGTTTAATGCTGCATCTAGGGGCATTGTCTATTTTTCTCTTCTTTTATTTTATTGCTGGTGAGTGCTGGAGACCAAAGGTACATGACACATTGCATATAGAATAGGAAACACCCTTGTTTGACTTAGTTCAATATAGTGTGTTTTGATTCTTTTATTTGACACGTACACATTTAAAACATCTTAAGGATATAACCTGTAAATAACATAAGGTGGGGATTTCATCACCCTTCTTGGCCTACAAACCAAATTCCGTGCACGCATTATCCTAATCTTAACTAAAATTTTACTAGGCGTTGGCCTTAGGTTGACTTCTGACTCATTTAGGAGGTTGACCGAAGGAGGAGGTTGTTCGAAACTAACTCTTGCCAAATCAGTGTCTAGGAAGGGGATTAAGGGCTGAAAAGCCCGAAGGTTGGTGGTTACTTAATTAAGGAACGTCCTTGATGGATAAACTCCCACCAACCTTGCCACCTACATGGCCGATTAACTTGTGGTTAGGGTCGGCAATAGACCTCCCAAGGATAACCTAAAGTTAGGAGTCGTCTACGTCTAGGCTAATTTAGACTAGGATTGATTACTTAGACTAGGACTTGATTGACTTGCTTGACTTTGGTGAACTTGTTTGTTAACTTTAGTAACTTAACTTTACATGTCAGCTTGGTCAAGAGACCGGCTACATCTAGATTAACTAGAAACAGTTCACCACCCAAAATTGAAGATATGGCTCAACAACCAACATTGCAAGATAGGTTCTATCCTATTAGGACCTCTCTACCTTTATGTATTAGCCTTCCTGATGTTGGGGACAACCAATTTGAGTTAAAACCATTACATATGCACTCTTCCAAAGTTTTATGAATTTGAATATGATGATGCATACATTTTCATTCGACAGTTCGAGGAAGTATGCCTCATGATGAAAATAGCCAATGTAGGAGTAGATACTATTAAACTTCGCTTTGTTCCATTCGTATTGGAAGACAGCAAAGAAATGGCTCTATAGTCTAGAAGCCGGCTCCATATCATCATGGGATAATTTCGTCAAGGCATTCTTGAAGAAATTGTATCCTATTCATAAGACTGCTCAAATTAGGAATAGCATCTTGCAGTTTAGACAATTGCCAAATGAATCTTTTTGGAAACTCTTCGAATGGTTCAAGGACCAACTTGCCTAATGCCCACATCATGGGATAGATAAATGGCGACTTTGCCAATCTCTCTATGATGGTCTAGATTATTCTACTAAGACCCTTCTAGAATCCAAGTGCCAAGGGGGATTTTTAGGTAAAAATGAAACAGAGGGATGGGCCTTATATGAGGACTTGGCCAATAAGACCATCCAATGGCAACCAAATCCGGTGATGGAAAATTGACAAGCATGATGTGAAAAGTAGAGTCTTTAGAGACCAAGTTTGAGACTCTAGGAACTAAAGAATAAGTCGTGAACCAAGTCAGCTCAGCATTCCCTACAGGTTGTACTTACTGTCAGTCCATGTCTCATGTAATGGAGGAGTGTTCAATATTTCTAACTTAACAAGGAGTCCCCGAACACTCGAATGCAGCCTTTGATAGGCCAGTCAATAATCTATACTCACCAACTTACAATCCTGGTTGGAGAAACCACCCTAACTTTGCTTGGAGACCATAAAAGGATCAATTTAGGCCCAAATTCTCCAACTAAGCCCACAACCTCAATATCATCAACAATTCCCAAAACAAAGTCCACCCACTTTTCAAAACTAACAAATGGAGTCAAGACTTGCATTTATGAAAAGAAAGATGGACTCCTTTTTGAAATCCCAAGAAACAGTGATGCAAACTTTGAGTAGGTTAGGGGACCAAATAAGTCAACTAGCTAACTCCGTTAGTAAAAGATAACAAGAAACCCTGCCAAGTCAACCATTGCCAAACCCTAGGAACACTAGGCAGGCTAATGAAGCTCAAGACACGAATAGATATAACTCGGTTAATCGGTCGCTAATATTGCACATTCATTATCATATTCTCATACTTATTATAAAATAAAATCTACTTTTTCCTAATTATTGTTTAATTTATTTGCAGGCCCATTCCTAAAGGAGAGTGAAGAGAAATGAGCCAAAAGCCCATCAAATTCTGAATTAAATCAGAATTAATTTGAACTTAGTAAACCAGGGAAGATCAGGTCGGTTCAAATCAGTTAAAAACCAGTTAGAATAAATCCCTACAAATCAATCGGTTGAAGCCAAGGATCAAAGGCCATTTCGTCAAAATCCCGGACTTAAACTGCAAATCCAACTGAAGATAAACATCAATCACGAAATCGGGGAGTACCACCAACAGGGTGTGGCCACCTGGCCACACCATTTGGCCACGTTTTCGCAGATTTGTTAGAGCGCTCCCTCTATCTTCATACTCTCTCATAGGTTGGGTTTTGCCTATAAATACTGAAATTTTCAGAGCGTACAGTGGACGACCATGCAGAGATTGAATTTAGTCCACATTTTCATTCTTTTTAGTGTAGTTTTTTATTTTCTTTTCATGTAATTTTTCTTTCTTTTAAGTATAGTTTAGACTGAGATTCATGTAAGTAAGAGAGAGAGGCTTATATGTTGAGAGTGACACTGATGTACCTCCTCTTTTCTTCTTTCATTTCTGCAAGCAATAAAAGGTAATTTTTTTTTATGTTTATCTTTACTTTTATTTTCTTCTTCTTCTTTCTACTTTTTCTCTTTTGGTTATGATGAGCATTCAAGTGAATCTACAAGCACCAGTATAGTTATGTCTGTGTGAGTGCCAACGATATTACATGATGATGATCTCCTCCTCAAGATTTCGTAACATTTCATTCTTATTCGTCTTGATGATGTAATGCGAATGGGGACTGAGCTCAATCTTATGTTTTATACAGTGAACGCCTCTAAAGTAAGGTAGAACATGCAAGGGTTCCAGGTAAGTCATAAACCAGAGGAGGTAAGTATTTATTTAATCTTTTATTTCTTTTCTTTTATTTCTTTAGTTTAGATCACCAACACCAACAACACCCAACTCTTTCATCACTCATTTCGATTACTTTGTACATATCATTTCTAGTTTCTCCATCTTCTTAATCTACCATCTTCTTCCTAATTTAACTTTAACTCCATTTTTCCTTTATCTTTTAAAGAACTAAAGAAGAACTTTAACCATACTTTGTAGCCTAAAAGAGAACTTACTAAAAGGCTTCTATCGCTAGTCTCTCCTTGTGGATCACGACCCGCATAGCCACTTGCTATTGCGGTAGAATTGAGTAACTTGCACTCTTTAATCTTTAAATCTGAAATTCTATATTTGTGTGCAGGTTCTAAACTCAATCAAATTTTTGTGCCGTTATCGGGGAGGGACTGTAAGTTATTCTCTTTTTAGATTTACATTTTTGGTTAACTTTCCTTTTTGTTCTTGGTGTACAGGTTTGACAACAAGTAATTTTTGCTGCTGTGGACATATAAGTGGCCTTGGACTCTGCTCAAGAAAGCAGAGCCAAGAAACCGTCAGATTTGTTGCATTTCTGTGGCAATCTGAGTAACTACTAACCTGTATTTTTTACAGGTTAGCTGAATTACAAAGTTTAATATCTATAGCTATTAATTTCCTTGTTTGTCTCACTGTAGTTCCTTTCTAACCTTAACAGTAAAATGATGTTTGTTAAATGCTAAAAACGGTTTAGACTTTGTATTTAGGCATGTGTCTAATTCGTTTATATTTTACATTACTGTTGAAGAGTGCTGGAGTAAAAGGTGCGTTTGCATGGCATATAGTTTAGGAAACATTCTTGAGTGATTATTTGCTTGTTGAATGATACTTTTCTTTATCCTGCACACCTTGCACAATCAATCTTAAGGTCTTGTCTTATAAACAAGATAAGATGGAAAAGTCATTATCCTCCCTTAGCCCACAAACAATCTCCTCACTCACTAACCCAAATCTAACTAAAACTGAGTAGACGTTGGCCCTAGGGACATCTCAGACTGAATTAGGAGATTATCCTAAGGGGGAAGGTGTTAGAATTTGACTCCTGTCAAATCAGTGTCTAAGGAAAGGGATTGAGAGGCGAAATCCCAAAGGTTGGTGGTTTCGCTTAATTAGGCCCGTCGCTTTTGCGCGGATACCTCCCACCAATCTTGTCCTGACCTGGCTGATTAGCTTGTGGTCAAAGTCTGCATTATACCTCCCGTGGATAGTCTAATCAATTAGGAGTCGTCTAGGTCAAAGGACTACCCTAACTTAGGTTAGAATTTTTTCTTTTATTTGTTTGTTTTTCTTTGTTTGTGTTTAACATTTATTGTGTGATATGGCTTATAACAATAATTTTTTCAATTTTAATGGTAATCCATATTACATCTCTTTTCGGATATTACCAATCTGACATATCATAACTTTAACCAACTTAGTGTGCCGGATTGGTCTTATCTGAATCAATATAACCCATGCCCCAATCTTATGACCATAATTTTCAGAATAATTTCAACTCTTCACAAAGTCAATGGGGATTCACCTCCCCCGAGTCCATTTTAAACCAACTGTCCTCCTTATCCACCTTGTCCACAATATTTCCAAAATTCATACTCAGTTCCACCAGTCCAAAATAGAAAACCATCAATTTTGAAAATGAGTATGCGTGAGTCTAAACAACAATCACAAAATCTGATGGACTCACAATTTCATCACCAATCCCAAAACAACACTTCATCTTTTCAAGACCAATCGCAACAAAATGATGAACCAATTAACTATGATAAGATGCTTGAAGCCATGACTCAGGCTCAAAACGCTCGTAATCATGACATAGATATGATAGTCCAAACTCTACGTTCTCACCATTTGGTCAGCTCTAATGTCGTTAACCATTCTGTTAGAGCTGAAGAGTCATGTTGTTTTGGAAAATAAGGTTCCATTTTAGCACAATCATTTGAACTTGCCCAAACTCTAAATTTTGAAAGTGACTTTGACAGTTTGACAAGTTATCCCTT
This sequence comes from Agave tequilana, assembly GCA_038442645.1. Classification (NCBI taxonomy): domain Eukaryota; kingdom Viridiplantae; phylum Streptophyta; class Magnoliopsida; order Asparagales; family Asparagaceae; genus Agave; species Agave tequilana. The sequence goes on from JAVJIF010006493.1 coordinate 24,329, forward strand.
TCCTGAAATTGAACTTGAGAATGAATATGATCATGAACCTTAACTTAGTGATTCAATTCTACTTTCTGATTCAATTATGACTCCGGTGTTTTCACCTGATTTCAATCTTTTTCCCGAGTCAATATTGGATCCTGTGCTAATTCATAATGAAATTGAATCGCCCATCTTTGATGATCATCATATTGAACTTGACCAATTTCATACTTTTGAAAGTCCCATTGACAAATTGACAAGTTGTCATTTTTATGAAATTGAACTCAATGAGAAATGTGACCTAGATTCTCAATTTTGATGATCCAGTTCAAATTCCCAAATCAATATTGACTCCTGTTTTGTTACCCGACCTGAGTAATATTTTAGAGTCAGTTTTGATTCCCACACTTGTCATTCTTGAACTTGAATCACCAATATTAAGTCACATTCTATTATGAGAAAATGGATGTGGACTTGAGTTTAAACTTCTTGATTTGGACCCACTTACTGAACCAATCTCGACTCCTGGACCTTTACTTGACTTAGTCAATTTCCTGAGTCGGTATTAGTTCCCGTACTTTCTAAGTTCAAGTCAATCATTCTATCTTTTTACACTCCATTTTGGGACAAGGTGGCTGACAAAATTGACTCTGAAATTGATTATGGAATGTGGAAATTAGATGGGGTTAAATTTCTAATAAATACCGTTCATATATACATCATTTTAGTCGGTTATATAAGAGAAATTTCTAATGGGCTCTTCTGAACTCCATGAAAAGTCGATTGGGCCGCATTTCGTAGACCAATCAGGTCACCACCGGAACCACCACCTTAAGGTAGTATTTTCCTTCCCTTTCTTCTTTTTTATGCATCCATGCATTAATTTATACATCGAGGATAATGCATAAGATAGGTGTGGGGAAGCGTTCTAACATAACTTAGGTTTTTCTTTTTATTAAAAATAAATTTTTTTAAAACATTTTCTTTACTTTTAAAAAACTTTTTGAAAATAGAAACAATATTTTGACATATTTTTGTAAGAAATTAAGTCAATTTTAAGGAATAGGAACATCAAAATTAGGATTTTATACTTGGTCAAAATAAGATTATTTGTTTGATTTTTAGGGGTAGGAAGATAATTTGTCTAAGTAATTTAGTCTTGATCTTTATCTTGATGAAAAATGCACACTTCATACACTTACACACTTAGGGTTCAAAAATAAAGATTCTTATGCCTTATAAAAAAAAAGAAAAAAATATATCTATGAAAGATGAACAAATCTAATTATTGATTAGTTAAGTGCTTTGGCCTAAGTAAGCCTTGGTATTTATGCGAAAGATGATTAGATAAGTTTGAGAGAAAAATATATATATATATATATATATATATATATATAATATATATATATATTATATATATATAAATCCTCTGATTAAGCTAGGAATTTGTGCCTAATAAAGCATATGTATTCACACCTAAAAGTGATTCATATAATAAAATCCTTAGTTTTGTGGCCTTGTTTGCCCGAGTCCTTAAGTCCTTGAGGTGTTTTTCACCCGGTGCCCAAGACCGTTTGGTTTGGGAGGCATTGATTAAAGGCTCATTACATGTGCAGATTAGAAAGCCTAATAGAACTAAGGAATAATACAACTAAAATATATATATATAAATAAGGCAAACCCTTAGTCACAAGGTGCATATGACTTAGGTAAAATAATAGACTAGATGAGAAGGGCAATTTGACTCTTTACTTTGATTGATAACAAATTTTTGAATAGAGGCTAAGTATAGGAATGAAAAATTCAGCTTTTCTATAACTTATAGATTACTTAAAACTTATAATAATATTTCAAATATTTTTCTTTCAAAATGTGTTTTCAAAATACTAACATTTTTCTCTCTCTTTACGGATTTTGTGGGTGTAATCTACTGAAAACCCTCACGAGACAAAACTCGTCCTCTAGGGGTAACCTAGAGGTTTAATGGCTTGTTGCACATACTCAGTGCAATCGCGTGACCTGCGAAAATGGTCTAATAATTTTTTGTTTAGTTGTTTTGCTCGAGGACGAGCAAAAAATAGGTATGGGGGTGTGATCGATCGCTAATATTGCACATTCATTATCATATTCTCATACTTATTATAAAATAAACTCTGCTTTTTCCTAATTATTATTTAATTTATTTGCATGCCCATTCCTAAAGGAGAGTGAAGAGAAATGAGCCCAAAAGCCAATCAAATTCTAAATTAAATCAGAATTAATTTGAACTCAATAAACCAGGGCAGATCAGGTCCGTTCAGATCGGTTGAAAATCAGTTAGAACAAATCCCTACAAATCAATCGATTGAAGCCAAGGATCAAGGCCATTTCGTCAAAATCCCGGATTTAACTGCAAATCCAGTTAAAGATAAACATCAATCGCGAAACCGGGAGTACCACAAACAGGGTGTGGCCACCTGGCCACACCCTGGTCGCGAAAATGCGGCTTTGGCCGCGTTTCGCTGCTTTGGCCGCGTTTCGCTGCTTTGTTAGAGAGTTAGGGGAGTATTTGCTCCCCCTATCTTCATATGCTCTCATAGGTGGGTTTTGCCTATAAATACTGGGATTTTCAGAGCGTACAGTGGACGACCATGCATAAATAGAATTTAGTCCACATTTTTGTTCTTTTTAGTGTAGTTTTTTATTTTCTTTTCATGTTATTTTTCTTTCTTTTAAGTATAATTAGACTGAGATTCATGTAAGTAAGAGAAAGAGGCTTATGTTGAGAGTGACACTGATGTACCTCCTCCTTTCTTCCATCGTTTCTGCAAGCAATAAAAGGTAATTTTTTTTATGTTTATCTTTACTTTTGTTTTCTTCTTCTTTCTACTTTTCATCTTTTGGTTATGATGAGCATTCAAGTGAATCTAGAAGCACCGGTATAGTCATGTTTGTGTGAGTGCCAATGATATTACATGATGATGATCTCCTCCTCAAGATTCCGTATCATTTCATTCTTATTCGTCTTGATGATGTAATGCGAATGGGGACTGAGCTCGATCTTATATTTTATGCGTTGAACGCCTCTGAAGCAAGGTAGAACATGCAAGGGTTTCAGGTAAGTCATAAACCAGAGGAGATAAGTATTTATTTTATCTTTTCTTTCTTTTCTTTTACTTCTTTAGTTTAGATCACCAACACCTACAACACCCAACTCTTTCATCACTCATTTCGATTTCTTTGTACATATCATTTCTAGTTTCTCCATCTTCTTAATCTACCATCTTCTTCCTAATTTAACTTTAACTCCATTTTTCCTTTTTCTATTAAAGAACTAAAGAAGAACTTTAACCATGCTTTGTAGCCTAAAAGAGAACTTACTAAAAGGCTTCTATCGCTAGTCCCTTCTTGTGGATCACGACCCGCATAGCCACTTGTTATTGCGGTAGAATTGAGTAACTTGCACTCTTTAATCTTTAAATCTGAAATTCTGTATTTGTGTTCAGGTCCTAAATTCAATCATCGGTCCACACATTAAAGTCGAGAAAAGTAGTTAATAACCAAGTGATGATGCCATAAGACTCGACTCAACCATCGGCCCCTTCTAGTTCCACTCCTAGCTCGAATGAACCCAAAAAGATCAACTAGCTGAATCGGTGTACACACCCGAAGCCCATAGCCAAATAGGCTTAAGTGTAACAATAGTGCACAAATGGAGAAAACCTTAGAAATGTTTAATGAAGTAAAGCTTGTAGGATCTATAAACAAGCAACACAAACACAAAAGGGGGGTGAATAGTGTTTATAAACTTCTTAAATAAAACTACTTGCAGGAAAGTAAAATTCACAGAATAAAACTCAGAAAATGCAAACGCAAAGACATGAGATTTTATCCTTGTTCGGTCCTTGTGACCTGCGTCCAGTCCCTAAGCAATCCGTTTGAGATTTCCTTTTCTTGATTTGGATACACCCAAAACCAACACCTGTACACCACTTGACTAAACACCCTTTGCCAAATGTGTACAACTCCTCTTATACCAAGAAGACAACAACACCTTGTATAACTTCTCTTCTACACCAAGAAGACGCTCTTCTACAATACTTCTCTTTGAGTGATTACTATCAATCCTATAAGTCTTGAATCTGTATGTGATTATGGACAAGGTCTCTTATAGGTGGACTTTCAGAATTCTTCACAATTGAGTAGGAATTGGTGAAGAAACAGAAAGTAAAAGTAAGTTTTCAGAAAAATAAATTTTGAACAGAGTTTTTGGGCAGAAAACTTATGTTTTGAATTAGTGAATTCATCCTAGGACAACATCCCTATTTATAGGTGAAATCTATAGTCAGTTAGGAAAGTTATCAATTCAAATTTGAAATTTAAAACGTTAGATAAAATACTAGAAATCAGTAACTGTTTAACAGTCAGAAACCACTATTAGTCGACTAGGGTATGGAGGTTAGTCGACTAGAAGAACAATTTTTGCCTATATTAGTCGACTATAAGAGGAGATAAGTCGACTATATAAAGACTGATACGGATGATAAGTTTCTGAAAACTGTAATTAGTCGACCAGAAGAACATGGTTAGTCGACCATAACATGGGTTAGTCGACTAGGGGTTAGAGGTAAGTCGACTAATACTGCTAAACAGACATCAAAAAGAGACCAGGAATATTTTTATGGAAGGCCTTAGTCGACTGTATAATGGATCAAGTCGACTAGGTGATAGGTTAGTCGATTATAATTGGGTATAAGTCGCCTATATGACTATTATGTGTGTGTGATCAAGGCTTTTAACAAAAATTCTAGAAAAAACACAAAAATAATCAAATTCTACATATAAGTTTGAGCAACCAGAACTATGTATGAATGCTTGAGATAGAGCTCCAAATGCATCTGTATCACTTTGTTATCCATCATCAAAATCTTTCAATCTGTAAGCTTCAACATTCTCCCTCTTTTTGATGATGACAACCTGTTCATGAAAACTCCCCCTGCAAAGAAACTTCCTCTGCAATGAACATGTTATAACAAATAGATATATAACAAGTGTTCTTATTCTTTCCTGCATGAGTCATAAAATATTGCCATATAACAAGTGTTCCCTGCATGAGCTGCAATATTGCCATATATTCATATATCATATTTGCCAAATATTCATATATCATATATCCATATATCTTGAAGCATATCACAATACACATATCACAACACATAAATCAGCATATATCAAACATTCTAACTTTCTCCCCCTTGTTATTAATAAAAAGAGAAATAACATAGATCATAGAGAAAGACATTAACAACCAGCGTTTTCACAACAAAACAGAAAATGTCAAGTGGTACAATAGAAAACTACAAGAGTCATAACAAAAAGAAAATACAAAAAAAATGCAAGAAACACGTAGAAACATAAAAAGCAAAGCCAACTCCATATGCATCAAATGTCAGATCCAGGAGGAGGTGGTGGTGGAAAACGGGTCTTAAGGAGATCTAGAATTTCCTTTTGAGTTGTTTCAAAAGACTCCATCTTCATTTGCATACTCATAAAATGTTCCATCAGTGAAGATTGATTTGTGAGCAATTCATCTTGAGAGTCCATTATAGATTGTTGTTGGGCTTGTAGAGTCATGATTTTAGCCGAGATAGAGTTGTGAAAGCATCGGGATGGGAAGGAGGTGGTTGAGAGGAAAAAGGTTCAGTGAATGAAGGTTGAGTGGAGGAGGAAGGACTTGACTTTAACTTTGTGGAGGAGGAGAGGGTGGATGTCGAGGTTGTGGTAGAGGGTGAGGAAAGTCATAAAGTTTCATATGATGAAGTACGACACGATTAAAGGGCTCAAAAAATTTTACAACATTCGTTTCGGAAGCAAGATCTATGTGAAATTTTCGAAAGGCTCCATATGGTAAGAAGGAGGTATGGTCCTTAACAAGAGTATCAAAGATTATCTATGCCCAGTTCACTTCTAGTCCAGGCATGATGGCATAGACACATGTAGCTAAATCACGAGAATAATAGTCATAACTCTCAATTTTGGGCATATGTTATAGGCAAGGATACGACCAATTAGACGAGGAATAGGTTTCAATTTATTGTTAAACATTGATAATCCTTGACCTGGAAGAAACATATTTGATAAGACCTCGCATCATCCATATTAATGTCATTAATAGATAGGCCGTGATAAGGAATTAAAAAAATATACGACCTAAGAATTTTGGGGATAACTTGATATTCACACCTTTAACCATAGAATAGATATGAACATTATCTTCATTGTCTTCATAGGTTAAGTTTGTATAAAATAGGTGGATCAAGAAGGGATAATATCCTTGTCTAGAATCAGTAGAAAACATAGTTTAAAGACTACAATTTGAAGATAAGAGACAATATCATAGTCATTAAAGTCTTCATACTTAAAAAATCTAACAGGTAAGATTTCTAATTGAGAAATGCTTAAGAAATCATCTTCTAGGATAGAATTTTTAAGAAAAGCCCTAAAATCTGTTTGAGATGAGGAAGAAGATGGTGTAAACTTGAATTTCTTAGACCTAACATGATTAAAACTGAATTAAAGGTACATAAAGCAGGAATTGGAAGTATACTATAGAGATTGGAACGAATTTACCAAGAAATTGAAGGAAGAAGGAAGTGGGTTCTCTGTTGCTGCGCTGAAGACTGTAGTCGACTTCTCTTGCGGCTGGAGAGAGGAACCAGGGGCAATACAAGGGTTTTTATGAGGGAAAGGTTAAAGATGAGAAGTAAATATAAGATCAATAGTTAGGATAAAAAATAGATAGAGATCGGATCCAAAATTAATGATATGGGTCAGGTTCGAACGTAAAAAATCCAATAACAGAACACAGAATAGACAGGGTTAGTCGACTTGGGTTTAGAGACTAGTCGACTAATGCACCTTTTAGTTGACTAATTGGTAGATATAGTCGACTACCTATTAATAGCTCAAAAACCCATGTTTCTGTTAGATGCAATTAGTCGACTGATCCACTGTTAAGTCGACTAGTGACTTATTAAGTCGACTAATCGGCCTTGATAAGTTGACTAATAATTGAAAAAATGCCTTAAAACAATTTTGAAAAAATATTTAAAGATCAAAAATATTGTAAATACCTAAATCTCTTCGAAATCTCATAAAAATTTCTTCTTTAAGAGATTTGTAGAAATATCTACAATTTTATTATCATTTGATATAAAACTTAGTAAAATATCACCTTCTAAAGCATGATCACATAAAAAATGATGTCCTATATCAATATGCTTAGTATGTAAATGACGAATTAGATTTTTAGATAAGTTAATAGTAATGGTATTATCACACATAATAGTTGAATTTGTGATAGACATACCATAATCAAACAAGGTTTGCTTCATCCATAAAATCTGAGAACATGCAATACTAGCAGCGATATATTCTGCTTCGGTTGTTGATAATGGTACAGAATTTTCTTTTTACTGAACCATGATGCTAGTGAATGTCCTAAAAAGTGACAAGTACTACTAGTACTCTTCCGATCAGATTTACATCCAGCAAAATCAGTATAACTATATGATAGTAAATCAAATGTGCTTGATTTCGGATAAAATAAGCCATAATTGATTGTGTTATTAATATATCAAAGAATCTTTTTCACTGTTTTAAGATGTGATTCCTTAGGATTTGATTGATATCTAGGACATAAGAGAACACAAAATATAATATCAGATCTACTTAAAGTAATATATAATAAAGAACCAATCATACTTCGATATAGTTTCTGATCAACATTCTTACCATTTTCATCTTTGTCTAGGAATGCAGTAGTATTCATGGGAGTGTTTTTACAACCAAAATTTTTCATACCAAATCTTTTCAGAAGTTCCTTTGCATACTTGCACTAGGAAATGAATATTCCATCATTCATTTGCTTTGTTTGCAGACCGAGAAATTAAGTAAGTTCACCCATGTGGCTCATCTCGAATTTACTCTGCATAGTCTTAGAAAATTCTTGACAAAGATTATCGTTAGTAGATCCAAATAAAATATCATCAACATATATTTGAATAATTAGGATATCTTTAATTATCATATTTAATAAAAAGTTGTATTTGCTCTTCCCATCTTAAAACCAGAATTTAGCAAAAAAATTTTAATCTATCATACCAAGCACAGGGTGCATGTTTTAAACCATATAAAGCTTTCTTCAGTTTAAAAATATGGTTTGAAAATTTTTCATGTTCAAAACCTGGAGGTTGTTCAACATAAACAGTTTCTTTAATAAAACCATTTAAAAAGGCACTTTTAATATCCATTTGATAAAGTTTGAAATTCATAAAGCAAGCAAAAGCTAGTAAAATACAAATTGATTGTCTACATACTGGTGCATAAGTTTCATCAAAATCAATACCTTCTTCTTGATTGTATCCTTGTGCTACTAACCTTACTTTGTTCTTAATAACTTAACCTGATTCATCAAGTTTGTTCTTAAAGACCCATCTGGTACCGATGACTGGATGACCAGTAGGACGTTGTACAAGATCCCAAACATCATTTCTAACAGATTGATTCAAATCTTCTTGCATTACAATAGTCAAAAAATCATATGCACATGCTTCTTTGCTATTCTTCGGTTCAATGAGTGATATGAAAGCAATTTGTGTCATGTAGTTAAACTTGGATCTCGTCTGAACGCCTTGATTTATATCTCCAATAACCAAATCATGTGAATGATTCCTTACTTCAACAAAGCTTTAGGTAACTCAGTAGGAGTCTCATCAACATTCGATATGTTAGTCTCATCAGAAGATATAATAGTACTATTAATAGGAGTATCTATGATATTATCATCATCATGTGAAGAATTATTAGAAATAGGCTTAATCAAAGATTCATCAAATTTAATATGCAATGATTCTTCAATAGTAAATATTTTCTTATTAAAGTTTCTATATGCTTTACTTTGAGTAGAATATCTAACAAAATACCTTCATTAGATCTAGCATCAAATTTATCTAAAGCATCTCTTGTATTTAAATAAAACATTTACATCAAAAAATCTTGAAATAAGAAACTTTTGGAATTCTGTTATAAACAATTCATAAGATTTTTTGTTTAAAATAGGTCGAATAGCACACGATTTAAATATAACATGCAGTTGCAACAGCTTCAGCCCAAAAATATTTCGGTAAATGACTGTCCATAAGTATAGTTCTAGCACATTCTTGCAAAGTCCTATTCTTTCTCTCCACAACACCATTTTGAGGAGATGCTCAAGGAAATGCAAAGTTATGTATAATACCATACTTATCACAGAAATTTGCAGAAGATTCATTTTCAAATTCTCCTCCATGATCACTTCGAATAGTGACTATGTTTAGAGATTTTTTATTTTGAATTCTTTTACAAAAACTTGAAAACTCATTAAAAGTATTATTTTTATTTTTTAGAAAAATTACCCATGAAAAATGTGAATAATCATCAACAATAACAAAAACATACCTACTTTTGTTTAAAGAAGCAACACGAGTTGACCAAATAAATCCAAATGCAGCAGTTCTAAAGGTCTATTAGTAGAAACTAAATCTTTAGATTTAAAAGATGGTTTAACTTGTTTTCCTAATTGACAAGAATCACAAAAATAATCCTTTTTAGAGTTATTTTTGAAAGACCTTTAAATAAATCCAATTTAGAAATCTTAGAAATTGTTTTCATATTTAAATGACCAAATCTTTTATGCCATAAAAAATAATCATTATTAGGAGCAAGTAAACATAAGTTATCATTTGATGATATACAAGTTATTGATAACTCATAAATATTGTTGTTACAAAAACCTTTAAACAGAATATCTTTCATATTAGTATCATATATAAGACATGCATCTTTTTCAAAATAATTTTATAACCCTTATTACATAACTGACTAATACTTATTAGATTGTGTTTTAAAACCTCTTACCAAGAATATTTTCAGTAAGGGGTTTCAAATATTACCAACCATGCCGATACCAATAACCTTTCCTTTGTTATTGTCTCCAAATATTACTGTACCTCCCTTTTTGATTTGAATGGAAGACAGTAGTTGAATGTGTCTGGTCATGTGTTTAGAACAATCACTATCAAGCATCCACTTTTCTTTATAAGGTACCTATAAGATAAAAAATTTTGTATGGTACCCTTCATGATAGGGTCCGAAAAAGATTAGCCTTTAGGAACCCAAATCTAATTGGAATTTGGTTTCCATTTGTTAGTATAAACATAATTATCAGAATTACACGCATCATGTATATAAGATACAATATAAGAATTTTTATCAACATTATTTGGATTTTAGGGATCCATATATATTTGTTCCTAATTCTTTTTGAAATAGTATTAGTTTTTCTTTTCACAAAAGAATTATATGAATTATTACTATAAAAATGTGTCGATTTTACAAAATTAGTTTTTGAAAATTCAAGACCAACATGTGTACGTTTGTAAATATTATCTTTTGAAAATCCAAGACCAAAATGCTTATTTGACACCTTTTGATAAGATAATAAATCATTTAAATTTTCTTTTCCTTTATTAAATTTGTCACATTTTTCAAAATTTCTTCATACTTAATTTTGAAACTAGTCATTTCTTTATCTAAAATAGTAATTCTAGAATGTAAAGAAATAATTTCTTTTTTAAGCATAGAATTCTCTTTTAAGAAATTCTCATTATCTTTTTTTAAAGATGAAATAACTTTTCCAAAATCATCTTTTTTAGAATTTAAAGAAGATGTTTAAGAAACATAAATTGAATTTTCATTGTTGAGTCTTTTATTTTCCTTTGTTAAAACTTTATTTTTTATCTTTTCATTTTTGAAATCATTATAAAGTTCATTAAATGCTTCTAATAATTCATCATAATCTTGTATATCATCTTCTTGAGCCATGAAGCAGATATTGACGGTTTCAGTGGCTTCGTTTTCGTCAGAGGAAGATGAATCGCTATCATCCCAAGTTGCTTGAAAGGCTTTCTACTTCTTGTTGAACTTATTGAAATTCTTGAAATTTCCTTTTGATTTCATCAATGGGCAATCCTTCTTTATGTGACCTGATTTGTTACACTTAAAACAAATAGGATTATCATTAGTATCTTTATTCTTTTTAAACTTACCTTGTTTTAAGAACCTTTTGAATTTTCTTGAAAGCATTGCCATCTCCTCTTCAACGTCATCTGAATTGTCCATATTTGAGAATGTATGGAAGGCAAGTACTTTCTTCTTTGATTGAAATTGTTGTTCATCCTTTTTTCTTTCTTCGAGTTACACTTCATATACCATTAGATTAACAATAAGGTTTTCTAATGACATTGTTGAGAGATCATTCGCTTCTTCTATTGGTAGTTTTCTTCTCCTAATCTGACATGAGTGCATGAAGGATCTTTCTGACTTTTCAACTTGAGTGTATTCCTTTCCAAGGGATACTAAGGAATTTGTAATGTCGGTAACGTTGTAACCATTTCTGCAATGGTTTCGTTCTCCTTCATTTTGAAGAGTTCAAACCTGTGAATAAGAATAGGAATTTTAGACTCTTTAACCTTATTTGTACCTTCATGTATTACCTGTAAGATCTGCCATATTTAATTTGCATATTTGATCGTTGACACGTGATTGAATTCTTCTTTGTTCAAGGCACAGTAGAGCGTGTTCATTGTGTTGGCATCAAGGTTGACAGATTTCTTTTGTTCTTCACTCCAAGCATCATAATTGGTTGTAGGTTTGGTGTATGGTGCTTCCACTATGTTCCATAGTTCATAGTTGAGTGACTGCAAGTAGATCTTCATTCTACGCTTCTATTAGTTGTAGTTCGATCCATCAATTAATAGTGGACTTGTGTAGAATGTCCTTCTTTGAATTGTGATGAAGGGAATTCCATTACCATCCTTGCTCTGATACCAAGTGTAGGATCTATAAACAAGAAACACAAATACTAGAAGGGGATGAATAGTATTTATAAACTTTTAGGAAAGTAAAATTCATAGAATAAAACTCAGAAAATGTAAACGCAAAGATAAGAGATTTTATCTTGGTTCGATTCTAGTGACCTACCTCCAGTCCCCAAGCAATCCACTTGAGATTTTTGTTTCCCTGATTTGGATACACCCAAAACCAACACCTGTATACCACTTGACAATACACCGTTTGCCAAATGTGTACAACTCCTCTTACACTAAGAAGACAACAACACCTTGTACAACTTCTCTTCTACACCAAGAAGACGCTCTTGTACAATACTTCTCTTCGAGTGATTACAATCAATTCTATAAGTTTTAAATCTGTATGTGATTGTGGACAAGGTCTCTTATAGGTGGACTTTAAAAATTCTTTACAATAGAGTAGGAATTGGTGAAGAAACAGAAAGTAGAAGCAAGTTTTCAGAAAAACAGAATTTTGAACAGAGTTTTTGGGCAGAAAACTTGTGTTTTGAATTGGTGAATTCATCCTAGGACATCCCTTTTTACAGGTGAAATCTATAGTCAGTTAGGGAAGTTATCAATTCAAGTTTGAAATTTAAAACGTTGGATAAAACACCAGAAATCAGTAACTATTTAATAGTCAGAAACTACTATTAGTCGACTAGGGTATGGAGGTTAGTCGATTAGAAGAACAATTTTTGCCTATATTAGTCGACTATAAGAGGAGGTAAGTCGACTATATAAAGACTGATACGGATGATAAGTTTCTGAAAACTGTAATTAGTCGACCAGAAGAACATGGTTAGTTGACTATAATATGGGTTAGTCGACTAATACTACTAAATAAACATCAAACAGAGAGCAGGAATATTTTTGTGAAGGCCTTATCGACTGTATAATGGATCAAGTTGACAGGTGATAGTTTAGTCGACTATAGTTGGGTATAAGTTGCTTATATGACTATTGTGTGTGTGATCAAGGCTTTTAACAAAAATTCTAAAAAAACACAAAATAGTCAAATTCTATATATCAGTTTGAGCAACCAGAACTCTGTATAAATGCTTGAGATAGAGCTCTAAATGCATCTGTATTACTTTGTTATCCATTTCAAAATCTTTCAATCTGTAAGCTTTAACATTCTTCCCCTTTTTGATGATGACAACCTTGCATGAAAACTCCCCCTGCAGAGAAAATCCTCCTGCAGTGAACATGTTATAACAAATAGATATATAACAAGTTTTCTTGTTCTCCCCTGCATGAGTCATAAAATATTATTATATAACATTTATCGACCAAATGCTGGAACGATTAACGGGCCATGAGTATTACTGTTTCTTTGATGGTCACTTAGGGTATAAACAAATCCTAATAGCCCCGGAGGACTAAGAAAAGATAACATTCACATGTCCATTTGGGACGTTTGCTTATCGCCGAATGCCTTTCAGCCTATGCAATGCCCTCGCGACATTCCAATGTTGCATGTTAAGCCTTTTCTCCAACAAGGTCAAGCGCTTCTTGGAGATCTTCATGGACGACTTCTCCGTCTATGGAGATTCGTTTGACCAATGTCTACATCACTTAGAATTGTGCTAAAAAGGTGCACCAAAAAGAACTTGACCCTGAATTGGGAAAAGTGCCACTTTATGGTGAAGCATGGGATTGGCCTAGGTCATGAGATATCTAGGAAAGGGATCAAAGTGGATAAGGCAAAGGTGGAGATCATAGCCAAACTCCCAATTCCACAACGCGTGAAAGACATTTGTTCTTTTTTAGGACACACCAGGTTTTACCGTAGGTTCATTAAGGATTTTAGCAAAATTGCTAGACCCCTTACAAACCTTTTAGCCAAAGATGTGCCCTTCATCTTTGATGACAAGTGTCTTAGCGCATGAGAGAAGCTAAAATTGGAACTTATCTCTACACCTATCATCTCACCTTCGGACTGGTCCAAATCATTTGAGATCATGTGTGATGCTTTCGATTTTGCTATGGGCGCTATCTTAGACAACACAAAGATAACAGGAAGCACGTGATCTATTATTCAAGTAGGACACTAAATGAAACCCAAGTAAACTATACTACTACTGAGAAGGAATTCTTAAGTGCAGTGTTTGCTTTGGAGAAAATTCGCCCATACCTACTTGGGACCAAGATCACTATCTTCACCGACCATTGAGCGATTCGATACCTTATGCTCAAGAAGGATGCGAAGGCTCGACTCATCCGTTGGATCCTCCTCCTTTAAGAGTTTGATCTCAAAATCGAGAAAAAAGGGTGTCAAAAATATTATTGTCGACCATCTCTCTCGTGTGCCAAACGCCCCTTCCGACGAACTACCGATCAACAATGACTTCCTTGAGGAACAACTTTTAGCCATATCTACGGAACCATGGTTTGCCGACATAGTTAATTACTTAATCACAAATCAAACCCCATGTAGTTGGTTAAAACAGGATAAATACCGGTTCTTATCTCAAGTCCGGTATTTCATTTGGAAGGATCTTACCTCTTCAAATATTGTAGCGACCAAATAATTAGGAGATGTGTTTCCGAAGAGGAAACTAGAAGTGTTTCTAGCCTTTTGTCATGAATTTGCTTGCGGTGGACACTTTGGTCCCCGCAAAAAAGCCGAAAAGATACTATATAGTGGCTTCTATTGGCCCACCCTATTTAAGGATGCTTTTGACTTTTGCAAGACATGCACAAGATGCGAAATGATAGGTAGGATCTCCAAATGAAACATGATGCCCCTCAACTAATTCTAGAAATAGAACTTTTTGACGTTTGGGGCATCAATTTCATGGGACCCTTTTAAAATTCATTTGGGTATAAATACATCTTGGTGGCTGTGGACTATGTGTCCAACTGGATTGAAGCCATCCCTTGCAAGACAAACGACAACAAAATTATTGTCAAGTTCTTGAAGGAAAACATATTTTCCCATTTTGGAACGCCATGTGCCATAATTAGTGATAATGGATCACATTTCTACAATAGAACATTTGAGGCTCTTATGCGGAAATACTCCATAAACCACAAATCATTGACACCTTATCATCCACAATCTAGTGGACAAGTAGAAGTCTCCAATAGATAAATAAAGCTTATCTTGGAAACAATCGTGAGTCAAAACTGTAAGGATTGGTCTACCAAATTGATGGATACCTTGTGAGCATATAGGACTGCCTTTAAAACGATTCTAGGGATATCTCCTTATAAGCTAGTCCTTGGAAAGGCTTGCCATTTACCTATCGAGCTAGTGTACTGAGCCTTATGGGCAATTAAGCAACTAAATTTTGACCTAGATTAGGCTGGTGCACTTTGAAAATTGCAAATTTTTGAACTTGAGGAGATAAGAAACGAGGCACATGAAAATGCAAAAATCACGAAAAATAGGGTTAAAGTTTTTCATGAAAAGTTCATCATGAGAAAAACTTTTATCTCCGGACAAAAAGTCTTACTTTATAATTCGAGACATCATCTTTTCCCCGAAAATTGAAGTCAAGATGGACAGGATCATTCATCGTTAAGACTGTATTTCCATATGGAGCTCTAGAGATTAGTGACCCAAATGGTGGTAATGAATTTAAGGTAAATGGTCAAACGTTGAAACCATTCTTGGAGCCATTACCGGATGCAGAACAGCCATGGGTCTCTTTGACCCACACTATCGGTAAATTTTTGGAACCTATACTTCTTTTGCATTTTATTTCATGCATGCATTTCATTCATATATTGGGGACAATGCATGAGATAAGTGTGGGGAGGGTACTAACGCTTAACTTCTAAAATAAATAAATAAATAAATAAAAATAATAAAAAGAATAAAAAATATTTATTTTAACAGAGATTATTGACTAACTGTAGGTTACTGTTAACATAACTCACTAACTTTAGGTTATTAACTTAACAAAATTTTTCTTTTTATTTCTAAAAATAATAATAATATAAAATAAAAAATAAAAGAAAAAATATTTACTAACCAGACTAATATAATGATTAACTTACTAACTTTAGGTTAATATTAACTTAACAAAAATAAAAATTATATATTTGAAAAAGGAAACAATATTTTGACTTATCTTTTGAAAGAAATCCAAGTTAATCTTAAGAATTAGGAAAATCATGATTAGGATTTCTAAAAACTTGGTCAAAATAAAATAAATTGCTGAATTTTTAGATATAGGAGGAAAAATTGAATAAGTAATTAGTCTTGATTTTTACCTTAATGAAATGTGCATA
Organism: Agave tequilana; assembly: GCA_038442645.1. Classification (NCBI taxonomy): domain Eukaryota; kingdom Viridiplantae; phylum Streptophyta; class Magnoliopsida; order Asparagales; family Asparagaceae; genus Agave; species Agave tequilana. Next base: position 40,471 of record JAVJIF010006493.1, read on the forward strand.
CCTAATACACTTACACATCTAGGATTCTACGACAGACTCTTGTGCCTTATAAATATATATATATAATAATATAAATAAAAAATTCACTAATTAAGCTGGATACATGTGCCTCAAGAAGCATAAGTATTCACGCCTAAAGGCGATTTTATAAATAAAGTCTTTAGTTTTGTGGCCTAGTTCACTCGAGTCCTTTAGTCCGTGGGGTATTTACTCACCCGGTGGCCTAAAACCGCCGGTTTGGGAGCCACCGACCTTAGACTCGCTACATGGGTAAATTAGAAAGCCTAAGAAAATTAAGAAATATTATTTATATATGTATTAACACATCTAATAGTCAATTAGTTAGGCATGAGGGCCTCAAGAAACTTTGATACTTATACAAAGAAAATTAGATGAGTTATACATATTAATATATATATATATATATATATATATATATATATATATAATAATAATAAAGAGGCATGGGAGTCCAAGTTAAAGAATCCCTAGTAAAGATTCACGTTCACAAGAATGCACATGACTTAGGGTAACAAAAGAGACTATATAAAAATTCAATTTTAATCCATACCTAAAATTGATAACAAATTATTGTATAGAGACTAAATTTAAGAATGAATAAAATGATAATCCTAAAACTTATAGATTGCTTAGTTTCTTCAAACATATTTCAAATATTTCTCTCCTTTTTCAAAATAAAAAAATTAATCACTATCTCTTATGAATTTTGTGGGTGTAATCCATTAAAAACCCTCACGAGATAACACTCATCCTCTAAGGGTAACCTAGAGGTTTAACGGTTTGCTACACGTGCTAAGTGCAATTGTGATTCCTACGAAAGTGAGTTAGGATATGTTAGCTTTAATTTTTTTCCTTTTTCTTTTTATTTTTACTCAAGACGAGCAAAAAGATAACTGTGGGGGTGTGATAGGTAGTCAAAAGTGCATATTTATTATCATATTTATCATCATATTTTCCTACTTATTCTTTTATAAAGCGATGCTACGTAACGCTTTATTGTTTAGTATTGTGCAGGCCTTGAATAATTAAAGAATAAATAATTGAAGCCCAATTGAAGCCCAAAAAGCCCACAAGCCTACATGCATGATTTATTTTAGTAATTTAAAAGCTTCTATCTTATCTAAACTAATCTAAACTTAGATTTTAAATTATTAGTTTAAAATCTAGGGGAGGAGGAAGGACAAAGTAGGACTCCTAATTGCTTTTCAAATCTAGTAGGAGGACGAAGGATAAAGTAGGACTCCTAATTGCTATTCAAATCTAAGGGGAGAAAGGCTTGAAGATAAAGATTAAGGGACCAAATCCTTTTCAAATTCGGATTTTGATAACTTGCTTTCCAAGTTATCCCGAATTCTCAAGATCGAGGGTCAGAATAGAGAATCCAAGAGGAGGCGCCCATATTGACGGATGAGAGGAGGCCACGTGCTCAAGCGCGTGGCAGATGGCCACGAGATTGTCGCAGAAATACGTTTTCGCAGCTTATTGATAGAGATAGAGGGAGCGTGAAGGAGGTCTGCTTTATTTTGAAGACTTCGGCCCAAATCTTCTAAAAAAGGACCCTCTGCAGTACGTACAGAGCACCTCATCCAGAGAGAAGAAAAATTAAGGTTAGGTTAAGCATTTAGGATTTTTTGTTAGATTAGTTTAGCCTCTTTTGAGTTCTCTTCTTTGTAATTACTGTTGGCTTTGGCTTGATTATTGTAAGGAGGAAGGAGAAGGAGCTTATACCCAAGGATTGCATCAGTAAAGGTTATCTTTTTTTTTATGTTCTTATTCTTGTTCTTTTAATTTCAAGTCTACCTTTTTAATTTCTTTGTTCTTGGTTTGATTTTTGGTGTTGTCTTTAATCTTTCTTCCTTCTTGTTCTTTTCTTTAAAGATCTTAAAAATAAAAAGATGGATAAAACAAAAGGATGCTAGGCTAGAATAATTCTAGGGTAGCTAATCACTAGATCAACTAGGGTTAGATCTAGGGTTAGTTGATTAGTCTAATAGATTTGCAATCTAGGGTTAGATTAATCCTTTAAAGTTTAGTGATAATAGTCCAACTTAATGATTTAGATAATTAGGGCCTGGCTTTGGATTAGTGTAGGGTTTGGCTTTAGATTAAGTTTAGAGGTTGGCTTAGGGTAAAATTAGGGTTTGGCTTGGCGTAGTGTAGACAAGTTAAGTTGGACATCTTACTCTTCTTACTTAGGGTTAACAATTTAGATGAATGTTTCATTAGTTTAAAAGGATACACCCCCTAGATTGAGACTAGTCGTGAAGGCAGATTAGTAACCTAGACTCTCCCTCTTGATTAGATCTACTTTCTTATTTCAAACTACAACCAAACTTTCTTTTAAGTCTTGACTACAGATATACCGTGCTGCCAATGCTTCCATCGCCTCCCTCTCAGTGGAACACGACCCGCTTTGGCCCTTACTGCAGCGGATAGAATTGAACAATGAGAAGAATCTGACCTTCTAATTTCTTGATTATTTGTTTTTATTTTTGTACATATTTATTCTCTCATTCAAGTCTGAATCAATGTCAAAATAAAAATACAAATAGGCAAACATACCAACAAATGAACAAAGAAAAAAATCTAGCCTAAATTAAGGTAGACCTTAGACCAAGATAACTCCTAACTGGTTAGACTGTCCACGGGGGGTATATTGTAGAATCTGACCACGAGTTAACCGGGCAGGTAAGGGCAAGCCCAGCGAAAGGTATCTGTATCTAAGAAACGAGCGTAATTATGCAAAACCACTGTTCTTTGAGGTTTCACCTCTCAATCCCCAACCTTTGACCCCGATTTGGCGAGAGTCAAATTCTAATCAATTTTCCCTTATGTCAGTCTCCTATTGAGTCCGAGATATCCCTAGGGCTAATGTCTACTCAGTTTTAAGTTAAGCTTGAGTTAATGAGTGAGGATATTGTTTGTGGGCTAAGGGAGTGCAATAACTTCCCCACCTTATCTTGTTTATAGGACAAGCCTTTAATTCAGTTTAGTGCAATGCACAAGTATATAGCAAAAAAGTAACACTCAAGCAATATTTCATACAATAATGAAGCTTATACTAAATGCATAACACACATACCTTAGCTCCAGCACTCTTCAACAGTAAATAAAAAATTTAACAAAATAGACACGTGCCTAAATGCAAGTCTAAACGTTTTTTAATGTTTACAAGCAACAATTTAATGTTGAGGTTAAAAAAGTATGTACAGTGAGTTAAACAAGAAAATAAATAGCTGCAAAAACTTTAAACTTTGCAATTCAATCAACCTGTAAAAGATACAGGTTGGTAGTTCACTCAGATTATCGCAGGAATGCGGCAAATCTAAGGACTTCTAGGCTCTGCTTTCTTGAGCAAAGTCCTAGGCTACTTATGTATCCACTGCAGCAAAGATTTTCTTGAATCTTCTCCTATACACAAGAACATAGAAGAAAGTTAACCAATAAAATAAATAAAAGAGATTTACTTACTGTCCCTCCCCAGTAATAATGCCAAAATTTGATTGAAGTGTTAACCTGTATAGAAAAATACAGAATTTCAAACTTGAGAATAGAAGTGTGATTAGTATCCATTTTTGCATTATTTACATCACATTTCCCATTTATTAGTTAATAAAATACTGTTTTTTAATGTTTTTTCTCTAAATTTTTAGGTTCACACTTTAATGGAGAAGAAGGCCCAAAATCCTAATTAAAAACGAAATTTAATGAGGACTATTTGAAGCCCAATCCAAGAAACCCAAACTTATAATGAACCACAGCATATTCACATGAATTAGAAGCTTCTACATGACACCTGGACAGATCTAACCTGTCAGAGCTGGCATTAGCGCTACGATCAAGATTCTGCCGCAGAAATACGACCTAGCTGCGATTTTGTGGCAAATCTGTAGTCGTTGATGCATTGCTTCCTTTGATGGCTGCGATTGAAGGGACTTAAGGTTTTGGTGCCTATATAAAGACCCCAGGGCCTTAGTTCGTCTTAGTTAGCAAGGAAGAGAAAATTTAGGATTTCTTTAGGAATTTCTTTAGAGCTCTCTTGTAATTTTCATTTCTCCTTATTAGTTCCAGAAAAGAGAGAGAGAGAGAGTGAGATTGAGAGTTCTGTAATTAAAGGTGACAATCAGTGCAAAGCTCCATCTTTTTTTTTTCTATAGTTTCTTGTTGTTTTCTTTACAAACTTTTCTTCCTTGCAAGCAGTATAATCATGCTTACTTTCATGCTTTTCAATTTCATGTCTAGCTAATTCACTAACATGACTAACTAACCACTAACACTACTAACTACTAATTCATGGATGAACAACTTATGAAATTCATTGGATGCATCTATTTTTGATCTTGTGCTTTTGCAAGTATTCTTGATTTCCCAATGAAGATGAGTGATAACTTGTTATTATGGAAGTTGTGTTAATTCTCCCCAAATGAATCATGTGTGCCTCTTTTTAGTGCCTTGCCATTTTAGCAAGTGCCTTGATGGAACATGAAGATAGGTTCACTTTGAAATGCTAACAATCTTATACACAAGTTTCTTATTTCATGCTTGCTAAACTAATGGCCTTTATGATCTAATGAACTTGTCATCATAGTTATACATTGTTAATATGTGAATCACAATTCTTATGCTCCATTCTCGTGCACCAATTAAGAGCCCATGATCAAAGGAGGCTACATAACCAAGCTAAGAGAGAGTAACATCAACAATTGAGCTATCTTTTTGACTTGATGAATCAAGGTGTACATTTTGCCGATGAATCCACATGAGGCACATTTCATCCAAGGGGTTAGTAAGTTAGTAGTATATAGTGATTAGTTAGTCATAATCTTTCTTCTATTGTCAAAACATTTTTCTTCAAAGCAACTTGTATTCTTTCTTCAAAATCTCTCCTCTCTTTTTTTTTCAAACAAAACTACTTTCCTTTTGTTTTTTTTTAACTCGACACTTCATTCGTTATTTTCATCTCGCAGCTCTTGTTTTTTTCTCTTTATTTCTTACAACTATCACTCCAACACCTTTATTATTTACTTTATTTTCTTTTATTCTCTCAAAGACAAGAACTAAGAAAATCGGATAAATACTTCCATCGCATCCCCTCTCTGCGGATACAACTCGTGATAGCTACTTTGCTACAACGATAGTTCGAGGGAGTACATAAATCTTAAATACATCCCCAAGGCTTTGAACATAGACATCTCAATAATCACTAAAAAGCATGCACAAGAAGAAGTAAAAGAGTGATGGTTGATGTTACAGCTTTAGCGATTCTACCGTGATAGCAAAGTGGCTATACAGGTCGTATCCACAAGGAGGGGGGCGATAGAAGCTTGATGTGCGATCTTCTTTGTTCATAGAAAAGATGTTTCTTTGTTTAAAGAATGAATTGAAAGGAAAAAAAAAGATTGTAGAGATGGTTTGAAATATTTTAATATTGGAAAAGTGTTTTATATTTTAGAGATAGAAAAGATGCATGACTAACCTTCTACTAATTGCTCCCACTAACCTCTAACTTCTTGAAGACATAGCCTTATGGGCATATCAGAATGCCTAAAGACAATGGATCATAAGCAATCACAAGCCTTGTATATAAGAACTTTTCACGTGGTATATCGAATGAAAGTTCCTCCCATCACCTTGCTTCACATGGCAAAACTCGAACATTCCTCCATCAAGATCCATTTGAAGGCGAATATGGAGAAAAAAACAAGAGCACTATTGGTATCGGCAAGGAAGCATAGCAGTTCCACTAACTTACAAAAAACAAGTAGAGTTAACAACTTTTATAGATCATCAAAAACTTAGGAGTCAAATATGAAATAACAAAGTGAGTCTACTTGTTAGTAAGTTAGAATTAAAAACACTCGTCATAAGATATCATAGCTCTTCTTTGCATAAGGCTTGTTTGACACTTATTGATTCTTATAAGTTGTTCAAGTAAGTTACTAGAGGCTAGTGGGTTAGTAGTTAGTTAGCCATGCTTTAAAGAAGTTAGTTAGACAAGGTAAATGAAAACAAAGAGAAGATGAAAGAAGAGAAAACATATTAAACTAGTGCATGTAAAAGTAAGGTAAAAACATAAAGAACAATGTGGTGAAGAACTTCACTTGTCTTTGATTGTCACCTTCAAAATACAAACTTCATTCTCTCTCCCTCTCTCTCACGCTCTAATTGCTAACCTAATGCAAGAAATAAAGAGAGAATACAAGAAAGCAAAGGAAAATACAATAACAACTAACAAGAACTCTCTATTTTCTGCATATCTCCCTCTCTAAAAATTCAGAGAGGTATTTATAGGTATAGGAGGGATTTCATGACCATTCTGGCGCCAGCCTGCCAGCATCATAGCGTGCAGACTGGTGCCAGGGAGAGGGGCTTGTTGATGCATTAAAATGCATTGACTTCTGCTCCCTGGTTTAGCAGATTTGGGCTTCAAGTGTGGGGTTCTTCTTGGCTCTAAAAAAATCCTCAAATATGTTGGAGTTTTGTTCCTCTTCTCTTCTTCAAGCCATGGACCTAGAAATAAGGAGAAGAACCCATTAGTAAACAGAATTTTATTAAGATAAATGTGAAAATGTGATGAAAGATATGCAAATATAAACGCTAATCACTCAACCAACATGGTTTGCTCTGAACTTTCCTCTTTTTCACCTCAAACAAAGTTTTTGGCGCCGTTGCCGGGGAGAGTAACAATTTTCACTTGTTTTTGCACTAACGATTTTTCTTCTCTGTTGCAGGTTACAGGCTTTGGAATCAAAAAATCAAGAACAGCAGAAACATATAAGTAGTCTGAGGCCTCTTCTCTTGAAAGTAGAGACCAAGTATCCTCAACTCTGCCGCGAAAACACGACTTTAGCTGCATTTCTGTGGCAGTCTTGAGTAAACTACTCACAAACTTTTTTGCAAGGCTGCTGGCTTTACAAAATTAGCTTTCTGCAAGTATAAATTTTCTTATATGCCATCACCAGTATACTGCTAATAAACCAACAATAAAACACCTTTTGAAAGTTAAAAATCAGTTTAGACATTTGTATCTTATGACTGTGTCTTTATGATTCATTTACTTTTACTGTTGAAAAATGCTGGAGCAAGTTACGCAGGCATTGCATATAAATTAGGACCAACTCCATGGCTGATTTATCTGCTTTGAGTGAATCTTGTTCGATATATTATGTACACTTGCACAAATCAATTTTAAGGCCAACACCCAAATAAATTAGATAAGGTGGGAATTTCATCACCCTTTCTTAGCTCAAAACAATCTTCTAAACACTCACAATCTCAAGCTTAATTTAAAACTTGATAGATGTTGGCTCCTAGGGAAATCTCAGAATCATTAAGAGATTGACTGAGGGTGAAACTTGTAAGAATCATACTCTTGTGAAATTTGTGTCTAAGGTTGGACATTAAGTGGTTAAGCCTCAAAGATACCAAAGGCGTAATTAAGGCTCATTGCTTACGCACGGATACCTCTCACCGTATTTTGCCCCTACCTGGCCGATTAGCTTGTGGTCGGATTCATACAACAATCTCCACCGGGTAATCACCCAGTTAGGAGTCGTCTAGATCAAGGAACCTTAGACTAGGCTTAGAGATTGTTTTTTTTTCCTTGTTTGTTATTTTCTATTTTTCATTTGGCGGTTTTTGAACGTTGTTTGTATTGTAACTTTTCATGCAAGTGTGGTCAAGGGACCCAACAACATCATGACTAGTTAGAAACACTTTGCAAGCACTACATTACTAGAAGATTCACATCCAATCATGGCCAATCACATATCACTTTAGGATAAATTCTACCCCATATGGACATCACTTCCTTCATGCATTTAGTTACCAGAAGCAAATGGTAACAACTTCGAGCTAAAACCGTAATTCATAAACACTTTTCCTAGATTCAACGACAAGAAATCTGAGTGTGCATACTTCTTCATTAGAGAATTTGAAGAAGTATGTTGGATGATGAGAATTCCCCATCTAGGTGCAAATACAGTTAGACTTTGATCATTCCATGGCACTTAAAGACCTAACAAAGAAGTGGCTTTATAGTCTCGCAGTCGGTTCAATTTCATCTTAGGATGATTTTGTAAAAGTTTTCTTCAAAAAATTTTACCCAATCCATAAAACCACCCTCACCTGAAAAAATATCATGCAGTTTAGACAGGAGCCTAATGAACCATTTTGGAAGTACTTTGAGCACTTTAAGGACTTACTTGTCCAATGTCCACAGCATGGTATAGAGAAATGGTGGTAGTGCCAAGTTCACTACAACGGTCTAGACTATCCTATAAAAACTCTCCTTGAAACGATGTGTTAAGGAGAATTCTTAAAGAAAGACAAGGACCAAGGATGGGATTTATATGAAGCCTTAGTTGAAAAAGAATCCAGTGGGAATCTTGTCTAGAAAAGTCTAAAAATCAGAATCCAACAACTTTCAAAATTGAACTCCACTCAATAAAATTCTCTATAGCTGCAGAAGCCAAAATTACCTACTTAATGAGGAGACTAAAACTTTTAGAAGTAAAGGAACAAAGCATGGTAAACCAAGTCAACGACCACAAATGACAAATCCAGGTTACACTTATTGCCATGCACTAAGGGTCTGTTTGGTTGTCCTAACTGGCCGTAATTCGTAGTTGTAATTGGTAATGTGTTTTACAATTGTAAATGAGTTACATGTATGTAAATTTTACGGTGTTTTGGTTGGTAATATAAAATTGTAAAGTGGAAAAGTGTATTGTACTTTACGGTGTTTGGTTGTCGTAATGTATAAGTTGTAAGTGATAAAGTTGACCACAAAATTAACTATTTGGTGATTTTAAAAGTTTTAATACTGCAAATAAATATTAAAAAAGTTAAATATTAAAAAATTTTAATATTAATATAAAAAATATTACAAATTTGTATGACCACAAAATTAACTGTAACTGGGCTGTAAGTGAGTGGTAACTGGGTTGCAAGTGAGTGTTAGTTGAGTTACGTAAGTCTTTTACGAATTACGGTCCAAACAAACGCTGTAGTTGTAACTGGGTAGTAAGTCACTTACGAATTACGGAGTTTTACGCGAAACAAGCGGCCCCTAAATCATGTCTTTGAAGAGTATCCAGTTTACTTAGCACAATAAATGTTACCGGACAATATATGAATGCAGCTTTTGCCAGACCGAATAACAATCCATACTCCAAGACTTACAATCCAGGATGGAAGAATCATCCTAATTTTTCATGGAGTTAGAACAGTCATGAGCAGAATAGACAAAATTTTCACCGTCAATTCCTTGCTCATAACTATCAGTCCAATTTTTAACCCAATTTCCAACTAAATTTTCAATCAAATTTTTAGCCCAATTTCCATCAAATTTTCAACATCAAGCTCCACAACATTCAAAATCCTCTCCCAGAAAGAAACATGACTGAGTTGGAGAGCCCTGGAAATCTTGTCCAAAACTCAAGCCTCAATGATGAACAACCATAAACAAGCCATTAAAAGGTTAGAGGCCCAGATTGGTCAATTGATTAATTCACTTAGTGAAAGACAAAAGGGAGCATTACCGATCCAACTATTGACTAATTTTAAGAACTTTTTACTAGTCCATGAGGCTCAAGACATTCAGCCAAATCAATGCAATGTAGTTCATGTCTCAAGAACTAGAAAGCAAGTAGAAATCAGGTTTCCAATCCCCAAGTGTCCAGTCCTTCACTGTCCACCGAACAAGTCTGTTTCATATGACCCATCATCATCATCAAGTTCACAACCATCCACATCGAGGTCTGAAGAAAAAGAGAAATCAACTGAGCAAACACATAAGCCTATTGTACCATTCCGAATAGGCTAACAAATATCAAATCAAATGCTCAAATGGAAAAGATCTGAGAGATGTTTAATCAAGTACAAATAGATGTGCCACTTCTTGATGCAATCCAACAAGTGCCATCTTACGCAAAATTCTTAAAAGACATGTGGACCAAGAAGAGAAAAATAAATGTTCCCAAGAAGGTCAACCTTGCCACAAATATTAGTGAGTTGCTATCTGGTCCCATTCCTGTGAAGTACAAAGATACCGGATGCCCAACCATTTCATGTGCAATAGGACAAACCACCATCAACCGGGCACTACTTGATTTGGGAGCAAGTATCAACTTGCTCTTCTTTTCTGTATATAAACAACTCAGGCTGGGCGACTTCCATCCAACACGGCTAACGATACAACTAGCTGATCATTCAGTGAAAGTTCCTAAGGAGGAAATCACAGATGTCCTTATACGGGTCCAGGAGTTCATCTACCCTGTTGATTTCCTTATTTTCGGAAACACAACCCATGTTGAATCTGAAAGCCCAGACGCCTGTTATTTTAGGATGACCTTTCCTTGAAACAGGAAACGCTATCATAAATTGTAGGAATGGGTCATGCATTGACGTTTGGAGATATAACAAGGAGGTAAATATTTTCCGCCTAGGAAAATAACCTCGAGATTTTGATGACCAAACATTCAAAGTGAACATGATAAAGGGGTTAACAAGTGAACATGAGGAGGAGCCAGAATATAAAATTAAACATGAGTTTGAATTGGAGTCAGATGACTTCAATCTTGAACAAATAGTTGACTCAGTGGTAGAATGGGCAACAAATGTAAGCCCGATCAACCTTTTTCAAAAAGGAAATCCTCAACTGAGCAAATCCCCTCTTCCAAATTGAAAGCTCTCCCGGTCACCTTAAGTACAAGTACTTGGATGAAAATGAAGCTTCTTGGTTATCATCACCTCTTATCTAAAGGAGAAACAAAAAGAAGATCTTCTTGCTATATTGAAGGAAAATAAAGAGGCCATTGATTGGGCCATGGCTGACATCAAGGGGATCAACCCATCAATTATACAACACCACATCCATCTGATTGAAGAGGCAAAACCAAAATGAGGCCCACAACGTAGACTCAACCCATCATGCAAGAGGTTGTACGAGTAGAGATCCTTAAACTGCTAGACAATGGGATAATTTATCCCATCTCTGATAGCCAATGGGCGAGTACTGTCCACGCTGTTGTAGGATCTATAAATAAGGCAACACAAATACTAGAGGGGGTGAATAGTATTAATAAACTTTTAAAAATAAACTACTTGCAAGAAAGTAAAATTCACAAAATAAATCTCAGAAAAATGCAAATACAAACATAAGAGATTTTATCCTGGTTCAGTCATTGTGACCTACGTCCAGTGATTGAGACAGAAAATTTTTGGATTGAATAAAGAAAGAGTTATAGTCAGGAAATTCTTAGTCTCGTCTCAATGTAACCGCGTAGCGAGGGCTAAATGGGTCGATCCACAGGGAAAGATGCGATGGAAGCTTTTCAGAACGAATTCTCTAACAGTTAGCTTGTAAAAGAAGAAATTATGACTGTAAGCAAATATTTTAAATAGAAAAAACAAATATAGCCAACTAATCATCTACCACAACCAAACACTAGTCTATCAAAAATAAATATCATGTTGAACCTATAAAGATTAACCCTAGATTATTGCTTCAAATCTAAGAAAGAAAAGTAAGAAAGGGATTAAACCCTGTTGGCAATACACTAAATAAAACTAAGCATTAGTTTATCAAAGTCTCAAAGTATAGTTTAAGAAAAGTAGTCTTAACTTAATGTTAAAGCATCAAAGCATCCAAGTATAAACTAAGAATAATTATTAAATAGTATACCCTAAACCTCGTTTAACTCAAATAAAGACTAATCTTCAAGAATTATTTACTTACCCTAGGGTTTCTAACATACATAAAGTTCAATCAATTTATCTTCATAGATCTAGTTTTAGTTGGTGAAGAGATTAGCAAGCTACTAAAAAAATTAGTTACACATAATTATGGTAAAATTTAGCATGGTTTTTAAAGTTTGCATAAAAGAGATGAAACTAAAATAAAAGAGATACAAATTAAAATAGCAAGGAGATTGAAAAAAAATAATGACCTTTTATTGAATCTGTCACCAACTCAGTACAAAGCCTTCTCCTTTCTTCAACTTTTCATCTAAGTAAAAAAAACTAGAAAAATACAAGTAAATTCAAAGATAAAAAGGATCTAAAGGAAACCCTAGACTTGAGCTTCTGAGATCTGCCCTTCCTTTGTTGCTCTGTAGGGGTATTTATAGTAGAAAAACAGAGGGATAAAAAGCGTATGAAGATAGGAGGAGCAAAATATTTCTGAATTTGAATTCTCCTCTTATCTCCATACTTGTTTTGACTTATCCGTAGAAATTCAATTTTGATCTGTAACTTGTTATCGTGTTGATCACTAAACATAAAGCTAAATGTGAAAGTGTATCAACATAAGAGTTGTAGTCCTTCAAGTCTTCTATCTGGAGCATCTTGAATCATCAAATTGGAGGTCTATAGAGAAAGTTATGATTAAAATACTAAAGAGTGTCCAGTCTAAATCCGAATTAAATTTAGATTTTCTCTTCTTTATCTTCGTCTTGTAGTGCAAGCAATCTACTTCAAATAGAAGTCCATCTCTATCTTTAATTAGGATGATGATTCATCTTGTTCTATCTTTCTCCTTCTCTAGATTTGAATAGCAATTAGGAGTACTACTTTATCCTTCCTCCTCCTCCCCTAGATTTTATATTAATAATTTAAAATTCAAGTTTGCATTAGGTTAGATAAGATAGAAGCTTCTAAATTACTAAAATAAATTATGCATGTGGGTTTGTGGGCTTTTGGGCTTCTGGGCTTCATTTATTAATTCTTTAATTAATCAAGGCCTGCACAACATAAACAATAAAACGTTGTGTAGTAGTGCTTTATAAAAGAATAAGTAGGGGCATATGATGATAAATATGCAATTTTGACTACCTATCATCCAGTCACCAAGCAACCCGTTTGAGATTTTTCTTATCCTGATTTTGATACACCCCAAAATTAACTCGTTGTACACCACTTGAAAAATAACCTTTGCCAAATCTGTACAAATCTTCTCTACACAAAGAAGACAATAACTCTTTGAATGATTATAATGAATCCTATAAGTCTTGAATCTTGTATGTGATTGTGAACAAGGTCTCTTATAGGTGGACTCTCAGAATTCTTTACAATAGAATTGAAATTGTGTGAAGAATAGAAAGTAGAAATAAGTTTTCTAAAAAATAGAATTTTTAAACAGAGTTTGGGCAAAAACTTGTGATTTGAATTGGTGTATTCATCCTAGGACAACATCCCTATTTATAGGTGAAATCAATGGTCAGTTAGGAAAGTTATCAACTCAATTTTAAAAATCAGAATGGTCGATAAAACACCAGTAGATCAATAACTGATTAACAGTCAGAAAATAAAGTTAGTCGACTAGAGTATAGGAGTAGTCGACTAGTATAAGAAATTTTGACTGGGATAGTCGAGTAGCCAAGATATCAAGTCGACTATATGAAGATTGATACAAAATAACAAGTCTCTGGAAACTAAACTTAGTGACTAGCAGTAAGGGTAAGTTGACTAATGTTGGTTACAGTCAATGAACAGAGAATTGATATATTTTTTGTGAAGACACTTAGTTGACTATATAACAAAGCAAGTCGACTATAAGATATGTTAGTCGACTATAGAAATGAGTTAGTCGACTATAAAACTATTTTGTGTGTATGATCAAGGCTTTTAACAAAATTCTAAAAAATACACAAAAATAGTCAAAATCTTTATATGAACTTGAGCAACTCGAACTCAGTATTAACTCTTGAGATAGAGCTCTAATGCATCTATATCACATTTGTTATCCATCATCAAAATCTATCAAACTATAAGTTCCAACATTCTCCCCCTTTTGATGATGACAACCTGTGTGTACGAAAACTCCCCCTGCAAAGAAACTACCCCGGCAGTGAACATATTATAACAAATATATAAATAACAATTGTTCTCCCCCTGCATGAGACATAAACTATAGCCATATATCCAGATATTTTATCCATCTATCTTTGCCATATATAACACAGAAAGATATCAAGAATCACAACATAGCACATATGTAACTTCAAGAATCACAACATAGCGACATATATAACTTCTAACTTTCTCCCCCTTTATCATTACCAAAAAGAGAGAAATATCTCAGATCATAAAGACATACATAGATTAAAGTTTGCATAAACTAATAGAAAATGTCAATTATTACAACAGAAAACTGAAAGAGTCATAGCGAAAGAAAATACAAAAAGATGCAAGAACTCAAAAAACTTGTAGCAATACAAAAAAAAATCCAACACCATGCTCATTAAATGTTGGATCCGGGAGGAGGAGGTGATGAAAAATGAGTTTTGAGGAGATTCAGTATTTCTATATGTATGGCTTCAAAATATTCCATTTTCAGCTGCATATTTATAAAATGCTCCATAAGTAGAGATTGATTGTTGAGTAATGCAGACTTAGAGTTCAGTATAGAGGTTTGTTGGGCTTCTAGAGTCAATATTTCAGCAGAAATCGAGTTATAGAAGGCATCAAGAAAGGAAGGAGGTGGTTGAGAGAGGGGGGTGCAGTGAATGGAGGTTGAGTTGATGAGGAAGAAACTTGAGTATAACTTTGTGGAGAAGGAGAGGGTTGATGTTGAGGTTGTAGTGGAGGTTAAGGAAAGTTATGAAGTTTCATGCAATGGAGAATGACACGATCAAATGGCTCAAAAACATTGACGACACTTATTTCGAAAGCAAGATCTATTTTAAATTTCTGAAACACATGAGACAAAAAATACCATACGGTAAGAAGGAAGTATGCTCGTTGACAATGTTATCCAAAATGATCTTAGCCCAATTAACTTCTAATCCAGCCATGATGGCATAGACATAAGTAGCTAAATCAAGAGAATAATAGTTATTACTCCCAGTTTTAGGCATATATTATAAGCAAGGATACGACCAATTAGACGAGGAATAGGTTTTAATTTAGTGTTTTTCATTGGAAGTTCTTGACCTGGAAGAAAGATATTTGATAAAACTTAATCATCATTCATATCAATATCGTTAAGAGATAGGCCATAATACGGAATAGAAAGGATACGACCTAAATATTTTGGAGATAATTTGATATGAACACCTTTAACCAGAGAATAAATATGAACATTATCATTATTATCTTCATAGATTAAATTTCTATAAAAGAGGTAGATCAAGAAGGGATAATACCCTTCCTAGATTCAGTGGAAAACATAGTATAAAGACCATAATTTTAAAGAAAAGACAATATCATATTTATGAAAGTCTTCATACTCAACAAATCTACCAGGCAAGATTTTCAACTGAGAAATTCTTAAGTAATCATCTTCTAGAGCAGAATTTTTGAGAAAAACCTAAAAATCTGTTTGAGAAGAAGATAAAAATGGTGTAAACTTAAATTTCTTAGATCTTGACATGATGGGAACTGAAATTAAGGTTGAGAAAGCAGGAATTAGAGGTAAAAGATAAAGATTGAAGCGAGTATTACCCAGAAATTGGAAGGAAAAGAGAATGGATCCTGCTGCTGCTGAAGTAGTCGACTGCTGCTCCTGGAGAGAGGAACGGGTAAAAAACAAGGGTTTTGATGATTGGGAAGGGTAAATATGAAAAGTAAAAAAACAAGATCAATGATTAGGATTGAAAATGGGTAGAGATCGGATCCAAACAATTAGGAAATGGGTCGGGGTCGAAAGTCAAAAATCCAATAACAGAACATAGTTTTATACAAAGTAAGTCGACTTGGGTCTAAGATTCGTCTACTAATCCTCTTCTTAGTCGACTAATTTGTCAATATAGTCGACTAATTTTGAATAGGTCAAAAACACCATGTTTCTGTTTGATTACAGTAGTCGACTGGACATCCCTTAAGTCGACTAGTGACTTGTTAAGTCAACTAGTAGACTTTGTTAAGTTGAGTAATAAGTGAAAAAATGCATTAAACAAATCTAAAAAAATATTTAAATATCGGAGATATTGCAAATACCCAAATCTCTTCAAAATCTCATAAAAATATCTTCTTTAAGAGGTTTTATAAAAATATCTGCAACTTGATTATCAGTTGATATAAATTTTTGAAATATCACCTTTTAAAGCATGATCACATAAAAATGATGTTGCTTTGTACGTGAATTATGAATTGGATTTTCAGATAAGTTAATAGTACTGGTATTATCACACAAAATAGGTGAATTTATAATAGATATGCCATTATCCAGTAAGATTTGTTTCATCCATAAAATCTGAGCACATGCAATACTAGCAGCGATATATTCTACTTTGGTTGTTAATAATGATACAGAATTTGCTTTTTACTGAACTATGATACTAGTGAAAGTCCCAAAAAGTGACAAGTACCACTAGTACTCTTCCGATCAGATTTACATCTGGCAAAATCAGCATCACTATATGATACTAAATCAAATGTGCTTGATTTCGGTTAAAATAAATCATAGTTGATTGTGCTATTAATATATCGAAGAATTTTTTCACTGCTTCAAGGTGTGATTCCTTAGGATTTGATTGACATGTAGCACATAAGCAAACACTGAGCATAATATCAGGTCTACTTGAAGTAATATATAGTAAAGAACCAATCATACCTCGATATAGTTTTTGATCAACATTCTTACCATTTTTATCTTTGTCTAGGAATGTAGTAGTACTCATGGGAGTATTTTTACTACCAGAATTTTCCATACCAAATCTTTTAAGAAGTTCTTTTGCATACTTGTACTGAAAAATGAAGATTCCATCATTCATTTGCTTTATTTGCATATCGAGAAAGTAATTAAGTTCACTCATGTGGCTCATCTCGAATTTACTCTGCATAGTCTTAGAAAATTCTTGACAAAGATTATCGTTAGTAGATCTAAATAAAATATCATCAACATATATTTTATTAATTAAGATATCTTTATTAACATGTTTAATAAAAAGTGTTGTATCTGCTCTTCCCATCTTAAAATCAGAATTTAAAAGAAAACTTTTTAATCTATCATACCAAGCACGTGGTGCTTATTTTAAACCATATAAAGCTTTTTAAGTTTAAAAATATGGTTTGAAAATTTTTCATGTTCAAAACCTAGAGGTTGTTCAACATAAACAGTTTCTTTAATAAAACCATTTAAAAATGCACTTTTAACATCCATTTGATAAAGTTTGAAATTTATAAAATAAGCAAAAGCAAGTAAAATACGAATGGATTCAAGTCTAGTTACTGGTACATAAGTTTCATCAAAATCAATACCTTCTTCTTGACTGTATCCTTGTGCAACTAACCTTCTTTTGTTCTTAATAACTTGACCTGATTCATTAAGTTTGTTCTTAAATACCTATTTGGTACTGATGACTGGATGATCAGGACATTGTACAAGATCCTAAACATCATTTCTAACAAATTGATTCAACTCTTCTTACATTGTAATAGTCTAAAAATTATCTGCACATTCTTCTTTGATATTTTTCGGTTCAATAAGTGAGATGAAAGCAATTTGTGTCATGTAGTTCAACTTAGATCTCGACTGAACGCCTTGATTTATCTTTCCAATAACCAAATCATGTGGATGATGTTGGCCCAAAGGCCATTAGCCCAATATCCCGTTGAATCTTTTAATGATAACAAACCATATTTAGTTATGTATTTAACAATTTTGTTTAAAAGATTTCAGGTTAAAACAGGTTGACTTGACGGCTCCATATCAAGACTCACAAGTTTGGATGCCGCTGAAGATTTGCATTCCAAAGCCTAGCACAATAGAAAGCTTCGGAATCAAGATTTTGAAGAAAAGACCAAGTCAAGATCAAGACAATGAAAAAGTCCAAGATTTGTATTTTTACTTTTCTTTTAGACTTTTTGTCAAAACCTAGAAGTTAGAAATAGATTTATGGGATTGTCACTCACACACCTTTTTAGTTTGATTCATGGCTTCAAAAACAATTTCTATTTCCAACTTAGTTTTTAGAGTTAACATGTTTTGGAAATTAGCTTTAGAAACTTTAAGTTTTGGAAAAACCGATTTTTGGAAAAACAAGTTTTTATCAAAGAGAATCTTTATCAAAATGTTTTAACATCTTAGAGTAGTGACTTATGATCATACTCCTATTTTTATAAGGTCCAAAACCTCAACCCAAAAGACCAAAACCAAAAACCCCAGTTTCTGGTTTCTGCAGGTCTAATTTTTCAGAACTGACAGGAGCCGGTCGACCGTCCGGGTCGACCGACGTACACGCTGTGCATGTGTGTACGTTGGCCGACCGCTCGGGTCGACCGGGGCACTTACAGTGCTCTCTGTTTGTTTGGATCGACCGGGGCGGTCGACCGCTGTCCCCCAACGGTCAGAAATATGACCGTTGGCGGTCGACCGTCCCGGTCGACCGGTAGCTGTCAGAAAAGTCTGACAGTCTCCAACAGCTATATTTTTCTGACTCTTCTGTTGGGATCTTCACCCAACGAGTTTCTCCACCAGTTTTACCCTGTTTCTCAACCCCTATAAATAGGTGGTCACTTCAACATGATTAGACAACAATTTTCACATCAATTCTTTCAAGCCTTTATTTGAGAAAAGATTTTCAAAGCCAAAATTTTCATACACCCTTTTGAAGCCTTTACCTCTACTTCACTCTAGATATTTGCACTACACAATCCCAAATTCTACATCTACATATTGGTTATAGGATTGTGCTAAGTGAGCGATTTTCGATCAAGTGTGATCATTTTCTTCTTGTGTGAAGTTGTAGAGGCATCGGCCTCAAGGCGAGCTAGTGTGCTCCGGGTGGTGTTGCGGCATCACAAGAGATAGGACAAGTGTGTCCTTGTATTGGCGATCCGGTGGGATCAACAATAGTGGAAATCCTTCAAGTGTGAAGGCGGGGACGTAGAGCGTGGCTCGAACCTCGGAAACATATACTTGTGTTTGCGTTTGCTCGAATTTTCTCTAAACTCAAACTCCTTTATTTCTTGCACTACTTATTGTGTTTATTGCTAGTCTTTTAATTTGAGCAATTTGTTAGTAGAATTTTTAATTCCGCATTGTTGCCATATTTCATATAGCCATCACCTATTCACCCCCCCTCTAGGTGATTTCAATTGGTATCAAAGCCTAACCCTACAATTTGGTTTAACCACCTTAGGGAGATCCTTGTCATTGGCTATATTATTTGTTGCATTTTTCATATATTGTGCATTTTACTCTTTTCCCATGGCATCACTTGACTTTTCTAGCATCAAGTCCCCACCTAAATTTGATGGCTTGAACTTTCCTATTTGGAAGGTCAAGATGAACCTTTTCCTTAAATCCCTAGGAGTTAGGGTTGCTAGGTCCATCACAAAAGAATTTATAGAACCCCTTACCGATGAGAGCTTATGGTCTGAGGATACCTCCAAGGATTATGAAGCTAATGCTAGAGCCCAATATGCCTTAACCCAAGCCTTAAATGAGGATGACTTATCTCGCATCATTAATTGCAAATCCGCATTTGAAGTTTGGAACATTCTTATTGTGACTAATGAAGGAACGTCACAAGTCAAAAGATCCAAGATTGACTTGTTGCGTTCTCAGTATGAGAACTTTTATATGTTTGACAATGAGAGCATTGATGACATGCTCACGCGTTTCACCAAGATTACTAATGCTTTATCTTCTCTAGGTGACGCAATCGATAATGACCAAAAGATAAGGAAGGTCATTAGAGCTCTTCTCAAGGCATGGGAAGTAAAGGCTACTACCCTCAAGGAACTCAACGATAGGGAGGAGATGGACTTCTCCAGTTTCATCAGAAATCTCAAGACGCATGAGATGGAGATGAAAGTAAGAGAAGAGAGGGAGGCGCCCAAGAAGAAAGCGCTCGCCTTCAAAGCCATTCCAACCATTCTTGAAGAGGATGACTCATCGGAGGATTGCGATGAGGACTTCGCCATGCTCATCCGGAAGGTGGGCAAGATGTTCTACAAGAAGGGGAGGCAAAGCAACTTCCGAAGAGGGAGACCTCAAGGAAGGTATGAAAAGAAAAGAAAAGAACCCGGACCTTGCTTCCATTGCAAGAAGATCGGACATCTTATTGCCGATTGTCCTGCTCTTCAAGCGACCACCTCTAAGAACGGCCCAAAGAAGAAGAAGGCTATGGTGGTAACGTGGGATGACACGGAGTCGGAATCCGAAGAGGAGAATGACGCCGCACACATGTGCTTCATGGCACATGGAGACGATGCTACAAAGGTAACTCTTGATAACTCTATAGATGATGATGAGCTAACTATGGATGAGTTAGCCCAATTTTTGAAGAACTTCAACATAGGTATGAGATTTCTCAATCTCATAATAAAAAGTTAAAAAAGGAAAATGAATTATTAAAAGATAAAATTAATGTTATTGAAAAAGAGAAAAATGATTTATCAAATGCTTTTAAGAAAGTAAAAATTGATTTTGAAAATCATAAGTTAGCTTGTAAAGGGAAAACCCCCATTATTTCTTGTTATAAAAATGATTTTGTTGAAATGCAAAAACGAGTTGATGTTTTAGATTCAACTCTTAAAAAGTGTGCTTTTGATTTAAATAAGTTTGCATCTAGATTTCCCAAGGGAGTAACCCAAGGGAAACACACTCATCATACACATGCACGGAAACATGCACACTCACACAAGCATGCATTTATGTATGGTAGTGGTAGAATTTACATATGCACGCATTGTGGCCGCAAAGGCCATTTGGAAAAATTTTGTTTTGTGTTGACTGAATTTTCCTGCACACAAAAATTAGAATATTAGATTAAGAATAGATCGTGCGAGGAATCAGTTCTAATCCGCGGTAGCAGGGCTATGCGGGTCGTGATCCTCAAGGAGGGACTAGCGATGGAAGCGTTTGTAAGATTCTCTAAAGTTTTTATCTTTTTATTATTAGCAGTGGTGGTATTTACAATGGATGGTGGTATAAAAGAATATGGAGATGAGTTGTATTTATTCTACAAAAAGGAAAAGAAAAGAAACGAAAAGAAAAGAAAACTTACTTGAGATTGGTTGAAGAAAGAACGTGAAAACCTTACATGTTCTACCTTGCTTAGGAGGCGTTCCACGAATAGATCATAAGATCGATCTCAATCCCTGTGCACATTATATCGTCAAGCATACTCAAGTACGAAGTGATGCGTAGCTTGGAGGAGACGTCTTCATGAACTATCGCTGGTTCTCACAGAGCTTAGTTATACGTGCTTATGGAATCCACTTGCATGTTCATCAACAACCACAAGATCACAGAGAAAAAGAAAAGAAAAACAAAATAAAAATAACACATAAGAATAAAGAATAAAAAGAAAAGTAATTACCTTTATTGCTTTAATCAATGGCAGAGAAAAGAAGATACATCGGTGTCACGCTCAATATAATCCTCTCTCTCTCTTGAAAATAAAAAGAAAAGAAACCCTAATTTACAAAAGAAGAAAACCTAGAAGAAACCCTAATTTTGGCCCTTTGCTCGCCTCTGGACACCCTTTGCGTTGCACTGCAGGTGATATTTATAGGTGCAGAAGGCTACAGAGTCCCGGACGAAACTGCCCACGAAAATTGGGATCTGGATGAGATCAAAGTGTCGCGTTTCCGCGGCTTTTGCCGCGTATCCGCGGCACTTTGGTGACGTCTGGCCACGCGCTTTGGCGCGTGGCCTCTCCTGGTCCGTCCCTGTGGGCTTCTGCTTCTGGAATTTTGATCCTGGCCTTTTAATCTGGATTTTCGAGATAACTTGGTAATCAAGTTACTCTTAATCCAGATTTCTTCAAATTTTCTTCCCACGAATTTTCTTCTTATCTTGGCCTTTTATCCTCATCCTGCATGTGTTTAGGGTTAGATAGAAGTCTATCCTTCCCTAATCTCTGATATTTGCAACTTTTAGCCCTTGTATTTGCGCTTTTTCACCTGGGCTTCAAACATGGGCTTGGATCTGGGCTTTTGGGCTCTTTAGGCTTTATTTATTGCTAAAATAACAATTCGAGGCCTGCACACAATAAATTACAAATTATTAATAAATGTGCAGAATTATATAAATAAATATGAAAATGTGACGGTAAATATGATGATAAAAATGCACTTTTCACTACCAATCACACCCCCACACTTATCTTTTTGCTCGTCCTCGAGCAAAAACAAAGAAAAAGAAAAAGTTAATCTAACCTAACTCACTTTCGTAGGAATCACGATTGCACTTAGCACGTGCAACAAGCCGTTAAACCCCTAGGTTACCCTAGAGGACGAGTGTTGTCTCGTGAGGGTTTTCAGCGGATTGCACCCACAAAATCCATAAAAAGGAAAATATTTGAATTATATTTGAAGAGACTAAGTAGTCTATAAGTTTTAGGATCCTCAATTTTATTCATTCTTCAAACCTAGTCTTTATAAAGTCAATTGTTATTCATTTTAGGTAAGGATTAAAATTGAATTTCTAATATAGTCTTTTTCGTTACCAAAAGTCATACGCACCCTTGTGAATCTAGGAATTCCTTAACTTGGACTCTCATGCCTCTTTATTATTTTTATAACATCATCTAATTTTCTTTCGTGTAAGTATCAAGGCTTCTTGAGGCCCTCATACCTAACTAATTGACTATTAGATGTGTTAATATATATATTTTATTTATTTATTTTTTTTTTTGGCATGTATAACTCATCTAATTTTCTGTCGTATAAGTATCAAGGCTTCTTGAGGCCCTCATACCTAACTAATTGATTATTAGATGTGTTAATACATATATTATATTTCTTAGTTTTCTTAGGCTTTCTAATCCACCCATGTAACGAACTTAAAGTCGATGACTCCCAAACCGGTTGGCTTTAGGGCACCAGGTGAGAAAACACCCCGCGGACTCAAATTCGAGTGAACTAGGCCCCAAAACTAAGGACTTTATTTTATTTACTCACCTTTAGGCATGAATACTTATGCTTCTTGAGGCACATGTATCAGCTTAATTGGTGATTTTTTTTTCTTTCTTTTTTTTTATGAGGCACAAGGTCTTTGTCTTAGAATCCTAGATATGCATTTGGTATGTACATTTCATTAAGGTAAAAATCAAGACTAATTATTTATTCAATTTCTCTCCTATACCTAAAATTTAAACAATTTATTTATTTTGACCAAGTTTTTAGAAATCCTAATCATGATTTTCCTAATCCTTAAAACTAACTTAGATTTCTTTCAAAAAAATAAGTCAAAATATTTCCTTTTTATAACATTTTTTTTTTAATTTTTTTTTAGATTTTTTTTTTTTTTTAGACAAATTTTTTTGTTAGTTTCTACCTATGTTAGTATGTTGGTAAAGCCCACCCCCACACTTACCTCATGCATTGTCCTCAATGTATGAAATGAATGCATATATGCATGAAACAGAACAAGGGAAGGCGGAAGTTACCTTAGGGTGGTGGTTCCGGAGGTGGTCTAATTGGTCCACGAAATGCGGCCCAAACAAGATAACGTGGTAGTTCACGGGACCTACCTTTATTTACCTCTTTTATATTTACATGTTTACAGTCCCCAGTATGAATAGGATCATGGAAGATCCTCTCTTGAAACTTACTCCCTTTACATGACCAGTCCTGGAAAATCATCACAGAGTCATGGTCTATACCTATGTCCAACAAAAGAATGTGACTTGGTAGAATGGTTGACTTGGACTCAAGAATGATAGGTTCAGGATCTAATACCGACTCAGGAAAGAAACTCAAATCAAGTAAAGGTTCAGGAGTCGGGCTAGGATCAAGAAGTGGGTCCAAGTCAAGAAATTGAAACTCAAGTCTACAATCATTTTCCCACAATGGAATGTGACTCAATGTTGGTGATTCAAGTTCAGGAATGATAGGTGTGGGAATCAAAACTGACTCTAAAATATTACCTAAGTCGGGTAACAAAACAGGAGTCAATAATGATTCGGGAATTTGAACTTGATCATAGATTTGGGAATCTAGGTCACATATCTCATTAGTTTCAATCTCATAAAAATGGGAACTTGCCAATTTTTCCATGGGACTTTCAAAATTGCACAATTGGTCAAGTTCAATATGATCATCAAAAATGGGTGATTCAATTTCATGATCTATGGGTATGGGAATAAATGTTGGCTCAGAAAATTGGTCCAAATTGGGTAAGGATACCGGAGTCAACATAGATTCGAAAATGGAAACTGAATCGCAAAGTTGGGGATCGGGTTCACATTCACAATCTAATTCAATCTCATTGAAATTAAAACTAGCCAACTTGTCCAAGGATTGGGGTTGAGCAAGTTCATATTGATGTGATGAAATTGAATTTTGATCAAGGTCTTCTAGACAGAATGATTCTTGGTTCCTATCAACTTGGTTGGTTCGCTCAAGAATGTTTGAAAGTCTAGAAATTTGATCATTCATTATATCTTGCAACCGATCCACTTTTTCTTCTAACCCATCAAATAGATCAATGGTGGACTGAAACCTTGGTGATGTGGGAAAAGACGTATATGAAGGTACTGGTTGAACAGGTGGTTGACCATATGGCTCAGGGGTATTGAATCCCCATTGACTCTGTGAAGAGTAGTGATGATTATTCCAATCTTGTTCATAGTATTGGGACTGGGGCATGTAATGATTTGGATAAGACCAATCTGGCACACTAGGTTGGTCAAAGTTATGATATGCCGGGTTGGTAATATCCGAGTAAGAGGTTGGTGTGTAATATGGATCCTCATTAAAATTGAAAAAATTATTGTTATAGGCCATATCACACAAAGCAAACAAGAGAAAAAAAAAACAAACAAAAAAGAAAAATTTCTAACCTAAGTTAGGGTAGACCTAGACCTAGACGACTCCTAACTGGTTAGACTGTCCACGGGAGGTAGGGTGTAGACTTTGACCACAAGTTAATCAGCCAGGTCGGGGCAAGAGTGGTGGGAGGTTTTCCGTCAAAGACGTTCCTTAATTAAATAACCATCACACTTCGGGCTTTCGGCCCTCAATCCCCTTCCTAGACACTGATTTGGCAGGAGTCAACTTCCAACACCGTTCCCCCTTAGGATAATCTCCTAATTGAGTCCGAGTGTCCCTAGGGCCAACGTCTACTAATTTTTATGTTAGGCTTGGGTTAGTGAGTGCTCGGGATATGATTTTTGGGCTAAGGAAGGGTGATGAAATCCCCACCTTATCTTGTTAATGGGTTATGCCCTTAAGATGAATTAGTGCAAGTGTACAAGATAAATAGATAAGAATCACTCAAAGCAGAAAATCAACCAAGAGATGAATCCTATTCTACATGCAATGCGTACGTACCTTGCTTCTCCAGCACTCTTCAACAGTAAATAAAAATAATTGAAAAGACACGTGCCTAATATGCAAACGTCTAATCAATTTTTATTTTTAACAACCAATGATTTACTGTTGAATTATTAGCAATTTACAGGTATATCACAGAACAAAACAGAATAGAGCAGTAAGCAGTAATCTCAAATTTCAGCAATCTACAAAAAAATTGAATCAGTAGTCCTTACTGTTGCCGCGTTTCCGCGGCTCTGGCCGCGGATCCGCGGCAAAACAGTGGGCTCCTGTGCTCTGCCTTCGAGGGCAGAGGCACAGGGCAGCTATATGTCCACTGCAGCTGCTGTTTTCTGTTCCCTGTTCTCCAAACCTGCAAACAGAAAAGAATAAAGAATTAGTTAAAAATTAAAAATTTTTTTATTTTAGAGATAACTTACCGTCCCTCCCCGGCAACGGCGCCAATTTGTTGACTGAATTTTCCTGCACACAAAAATTAGAATATTAGATTAAGAATAGATCGTGCGAGGAATCAGTTCTAATCCGCGGTAGCAGGGCTATGCGGGTCGTGATCCTCAAGGAGGGACTAGCGATGGAAGCGTTTGTAAGATTCTCTAAAGTTTTTATCTTTTTATTATTAGCAGTGGTGGTATTTACAATGGATGGTGGTATAAAAGAATATGGAGATGAGTTGTATTTATTCTACAAAAAGGAAAAGAAAAGAAACGAAAAGAAAAGAAAACTTACTTGAGATTGGTTGAAGAAAGAACGTGAAAACCTTACATGTTCTACCTTGCTTAGGAGGCGTTCCACGAATAGATCATAAGATCGATCTCAATCCCTGTGCACATTATATCGTCAAGCATACTCAAGTACGAAGTGATGCGTAGCTTGGAGGAGACGTCTTCATGAACTATCGCTGGTTCTCACAGAGCTTAGTTATACGTGCTTATGGAATCCACTTGCATGTTCATCAACAACCACAAGATCACAGAGAAAAAGAAAAGAAAAACAAAATAAAAATAACACATAAGAATAAAGAACAAAAAGAAAAGTAATTACCTTTATTGCTTTAATCAATGGCAGAGAAAAGAAGATACATCGGTGTCACGCTCAATATAATCCTCTCTCTCTCTTGAAAATAAAAAGAAAAGAAACCCTAATTTACAAAAGAAGAAAACCTAGAAGAAACCCTAATTTTGGCCCTTTGCTCGCCTCTGGACACCCTTTGCGTTGCACTGCAGGTGATATTTATAGGTGCAGAAGGCTACAGAGTCCCGGACGAAACTGCCCACGAAAATTGGGATCTGGATGAGATCAAAGTGCCGCGTTTCCGCGGCTTTTGCCGCGTATCCGCGGCACTTTGGTGACGTCTGGCCACGCGCTTTGGCGCGTGGCCTCTCCTGGTCCGTCCCTGTGGGCTTCTGCTTCTGGAATTTTGATCCTGGCCTTTTAATCTGGATTTTCGAGATAACTTGGTAATCAAGTTACTCTTAATCCAAATTTCTTCAAATTTTCTTCCCACGAATTTTCTTCTTATCTTGGCCTTTTATCCTCATCCTGCATGTGTTTAGGGTTAGATAGAAGTCTATCCTTCCCTAATCTCTGATATTTGCAACTTTTAGCCCTTGTATTTGCATTTTGACTCTTTGTATTTGCGCTTTTTCACCTGGGCTTCAAACATGGGCTTGGATCTGGGCTTTTGGGCTCTTTAGGCTTTATTTATTGCTAAAATAACAATTCGAGGCCTGCACACAATAAATTACAAATTATTAATAAATGTGCAGAATTATATAAATAAATATGAAAATGTGACGGTAAATATGATGATAAAAATGCACTTTTCACTACCAATCATTTTGCTAAACATAATGTGAACAATAAATATGTTTGGGTTCGTCCCGGTACTAATCCAAAAGGACCCAAAAAGATATGGGTACCAAAAGACCCACCAAATTTAGATGATGCATGTGGATCTTCATCCTCCAAGACTTAGGGGGAAACGGTGCCCGGGTGGTGGATGCAACTAAGCTCAAAGAACACATCGCATTTGCATCGCTATCATGGAGGCACCTATTTTGGAGATTGCCCTCATTTGGTAACTTCTCCATTTAAAAGTTTTTAATTTTGGTCATATATACAAATGTATAGGATTGATAGTTTACTTTTATGCTACATTGATATATGCTAGTGTAAACCTTCATCTCTATCATGATTGTGTATATGCCATATTTGTATATCTTGTCTTTTATATCATATTTTTTGTATGTTCACATGTCTAGCCTAGATTATATATATATCTATATATATACACATTGTATTTTCAAAACTAGAAATAAATTTTTGTAAAATTTCATATTCAAGCAAATACATTAGAGATGGCAATTGCGCACCTCAACTCATTCAAGAGGAATCAAGAGGATGAAGTTTAGAACCCTTCACCGGGTATTCGGCTTCAACATCTCTAAAAACTTTGTTTTTGTATGAAAATTAAATAAAATGTCTTGTGTGAATATTTTTGGTTGATATGATAACTTAATGAAGATTTAAAAACATTGTTAGATTCTTGCATGTTATATATATTCTACTTTATTTGATAAAAATTTCCTTTTAAATTTTTTTTAAGGCATTTGCTATTGACAGTTTTTGGGCAAAGCCGGCCAACCGGCTCTAAACCCCGGTCGACCGCGATATCTTTCAGTGGTCTCGGGTTTTCTGGGTCGACCGACCCGGTCGACCGCTCTGAGTTACAGAGCTCTCGGGTTTTGTGGGACGACCGACCCGGTCGACCGTGCGTCGTTTTTCTGCCCTAAATCTGCCTATTTAATACACTGTCTCTCTTATTTCTCTCACACCCAACCGGCGATCCCCTTTCTCTCTTTTCTCCAAAAAATTTCCAACTCTCAAAATCTCTCATATTACTTCAAAATCTTAGTTTGATTCACTCATTGTGGGTTAGATCTTCACTCTCAGGGCTTTCTCACCAATAAATTTCAGGGATTTCAAGATCTAGGGTTTGGATTTCTCTCATTCAGGTAAAAATCTCCTTTTTAGCTTAAATCTTGATCTCTAGTTTTAAGAATCTCAATTCCTTGTCAAAGATCTTTAGGTTTCTTGTTGTTTAGATCAAGCCATAACCTTTTTACCCTAAAAATCTTTTAAATCACTCAATTTCTCCAAAATGTCCAAGAGATCTAGGTGTGAGAAGGGAAAAAGTGTAGTTCCCTCATCTTCCACCACTCCTAAACCCAAACGACCCTTTGTTAATGATCTAGCTGAAAATCGGTTCATTATACTTTCTAAGAAAGCAGTTATTTCAGGGAGATGTGTCATTTTAAAAGACTTTGAACATCTCCACATCCCTCACATCCTGAAAAGAAATTCTTTGAACAAATTCATGGCCATTAGGGAACCTGTGTACCCCTCCTTAGTGCATCACTTCTATACCAATTTTGCTTTTGAGGGAAATCGAGTGAGATCTCGTGTTCTTGGGAAGGATATTGACATTCCCCTATCCCAATTTGCTGATATTCTGCATCTCTCCTCTGGAGGAGTTGATGTTTACACCTTTGATCTACAAGATTTTGAATATCCGGGCGGTGAGTCTGCGCTCACCGCTTCCACCTTGATTCACGGGAATGACAATCCCGGTTTGGTTAGGAATGAGAAAGTGAACAAGTCCACGTTCACCGCCCAAGTCCTAGCCAAATTTGTTTTCTATAACATTTTACCTAAGTCCGGTGAGTATAGCAATGCTAGGGGTCCAGTTCCTCTTATCATCTATTGCCTTCTGAAAGGCATTAAGATCAATTTCCCACATCTCATTGCTTCTCACATGGCCTCTGATCAGATCCGCATGTACGGTAGGCATTTGCCTTATGGCATGCTCATATCCTATCTTCTCAAACATTTAGGATTTGATCTTTCTTCGGAAACTCCCTCCGAACCCTCTGTAAACTTGGACTGCACCCTTTTGAAGAGGATGCAGGCTCAATTCATCGAGCTCCTCCTGAGCAGCCCCCTCCAGTTCCAGTACCAGGATCTTCATCTGCCCCAGGGTCTTCTTCGGCCCCAGGGATTTCCTCTGCTCCCGGTCCATCTTTATCTCCTGAGTTCTAATCCTTTATGTCTTCTGAGATTCGCTCTCAGATCCAGGAGCATCAGTCTTGGATCGAGCAGCGAGACGCAGCCTTTCGTGCGGATATGGAGCAGCGAGATGCAGCCCTTCACGCGGAGATGGACTCGCGCTTCCAGGGAATTCGTAATGACATGTCTTACTTTGCGAACGCCATGAGATTCGTGGAATCGCAATTTGAGACACTATTTGCGAAATTCGATATGCTTGGTCCAGATCCCACGACCATTGCTCGTCCTCTTCCATCCTCCGGCCCTCTATTTCCTGCCAGAGACCCTACTGCTGTTCCACCTCCACAGCCAGGCGTTGCTGGCATCGATTCAGAGGAGGCAGGTCATGAGGATGATGATGATGATGAGACGATGGCAGAGGGTGACGCTGAGGAGAGTTCGTCTGAGGAAGACGATGCTGAGGAGAGTTCTTCTGAGGATGATGCCGCTGGTGACAAGTGACTCCCCTTATTTGATGATGTCAAAAAGGGGGAGAATTATTGAGAGAGACTTGTATTTTGTTTGTACTTGACACTTATATTTTGTGTTGTACTGACACTTATATTTTGTGTTGTACTGGTATTATGTGTTTATGTGTTTGGACATCTTTTGGTATTTTTTATGGTGGACATGTATCTTTGTATTGTGTTTGGACATTTTTTTTTTATATATATTTGTGTTGTGTTTTTATTTAGTCCATAAACATGTGTTATTTTTGACATGAGTACCTTTTGGCATGGACATGAGTATTATGGATAATCACTTGATATTTATCATTTGTGCTATTTATCTATGCCTGAGTATGATTTAATTATATGCATGTGTTGAGGGGGAGCTTCACTTGAAGTCTCTACCCAAAATATTTGTGATAACTATATATGTTTTGTCATCATCAAAAAGGGGGAGATTGTTGGCCCAAAGGCCATTAGCCCAATATCCCGTTGAATATTTTGATGATAACAAACCATATTTAGTTATGTATTTAACAATTTTGTTTAAAAGATTTCAGGTTAAAACAGGTTGATTTGACGGCTCCATATCAAGACTCACAAGTTTGGATGCCGCTGAAGATTTGCATTCCAAAGCCTAGCACAATAGAAAGCTTCGGAATCAAGATTTTGAAGAAAAGACCAAGTCAAGATCAAGACAATGAAAAAGTCCAAGATTTATATTTTTACTTTTCTTTTAGACTTTTTGTCAAAACCTAGAAGTTAGAAGTAGATTTATGGGATTGTCACTCACACACATTTTTAGTTTGATTCATGGCTTCAAAAACAATTTCTACTTCCAACTTAGTTTTTAGAGTTAACATGTTTTGGAAATTAGCTTTAGAAACTTTAAGTTTTGGAAAAACGATTTTTGGAAAAACAAGTTTTTATCAAAGAGAATCTTTATCAAAATATTTTAACATCTTAGAGTAGTGACTTATGATCATACTCCTATTTTTATAAGGTCCAAAACCTCAACCCAAAAGACCAAAACCAAAAACCCCAGTTTCTGGTTTCTGCAGGTCTGATTTTTCAGAACTAACAGGAGCCGGTCAACCGTCCGGGTCGACCGACGTGCACGCTGTGCATGTGTGTACGTCGGCCGACCGCTCGGGTCGATCGGGGCACTTACAGTGCTCTCTGTTTGTTTGGGTCCACCGGGGCGGTCGACCGCTGTCCCCCAACGGTCAGAAATATGACCGTTGGCGGTCGACCGTCCCGGTCGACCGGCAGCTGTCAGAAAAGTCTGACAGTCTCCAACAGCTATATTTTTCTGACTCTTTTGTTGGGATCTTCACCCAACGAGTTTCTCCACCAGTTTTACCCTGTTTCTCAACCCCTATAAATAGGTGGTCACTTCAACATGATTAGACAACAATTTTCACATCAATTCTTTCAAGCCTTTATTTGAGAAAAGATTTTCAAAGCCAAAATTTCCATACACCCTTTTGAAGCCTTTACCTCTACTTCACTCTAGATATTTGCACTACACAATCCCAAATTCTACATCTACATATTGGTTATAGGATTGTGCTAAGTGAGCGATTTTCGATCAAGTGTGATCATTTTCTTCTTGTGTGAAGTTGTAGAGGCATCGGCCTCAAGGCGAGCTAGTGTGCTCCGGGTGGTGTTGCGGCATCACAAGAGATAGGACAAGTGTGTCCTTGTATTGGCGATCCGGTGGGATCAACAATAGTGGAAATCCTTCAAGTGTGAAGGCGGGGACGTAGAGCGTGGCTCGAACCTCAAAAACATATACTTGTGTTTGCGTTTGCTCGAATTTTCTCTAAACTCAAACTCCTTTATTTCTTGCACTACTTATTGTGTTTATTGCTAGTCTTTTAATTTGAGCAATTTGTTAGTAGAATTTTTAATTCCGCATTGTTGCCATATTTCATATAGCCATCACCTATTCACCCCCCTCTAGGTGATTTCAGATGATTCCTTACTTCAACATAAGCTTTAGGTAACTCAGTAGGAGTCTCATCAACATTAGATATGTTGGTATCATCAGAAGATATAATAGTATTATCAATAGAAGTATCTATGATATCATCATCATGTGAAGAGGTATTAGAAATAGGTTCAGTTAAAAATTCATCAAATTTAACATGCAATGATTCTTCAATAGTAAATATTTTCTTATTAAAAATTCTATATGCTTTACTTTGAGTAGAATATCCAACAAAAATACCTTCATTGGATCTAGCATCAAATTTATCTAAGGCATCTCTTGTATTTAATATAAAATATTTACATCCAAAAATTTTGAAAAAAGAAACTTTTGGATTCTGTTATAAAATAATTCATAAGATGTTTTATTTAAAATAAATCGAATAAGCATACGATTTAAAACATAACATGCAGAAGCAACAGCTTCAGCTCAAAAATATTTTAGTAAATCCATAAGCATAGTTATAACACATTCTTACAAAGTCCTATTCTTTCTCTACACAACACCATTTTGAGGAGATATTCTAGGAAATGTAAAGTTATGTGTAATACCATACTTATCACAGAAATTTGCAAAACATTCATTTTCAAATTCTCCTCCATGATCACTTCGAATAGTGACTATGTTTAGAGACTTTTGATTTTGAATTCTTTTATAAAAACTTGAAAAATCTTAAAAAGTATCATTTTTATTCTTTAGAAAAATTACCTATGAAAAACGTAAATAATCATCAAAAATAACAAAAACATACCTATTTTTATTTAAAGAAGCAACACGAGTTAGACCAAATAAGTCCAAATGCAACAGTTCCAAAGGTCAATTAGTAGAAACTAGATCTTTCGATTTAAAAGATGATTTAACTTGTTTTCCTAATTAACAAGAATCACAAAAATAATCCTTCTTGAAAGCTTTTTTTGGAAGGCCTTTAACTAAATCAAATTTAGAAATCTTAGAAATTTTTTTCATATTTAGATGACCAAATCTTTTATGCCATAAAAAATAGTCATTATTAGAAGCAATTAAGCATAAGTTACCATTTGATGATATACAAGTAATTGATAATTCATAAATATTATTGTTATGAGAACCTTTAAATAGAATATCTTTCATGTTGATATCATATATAAGACACGCATCTTTTTGAAAAATAATTTTATAACCCTTATCACATAACTGACTAATATTTAATAGATTGTGTTTAAATCTTTTACCAAAAGAACATTTTCAATAAGGAGTTTCGAAATGTTACCAACCATGCCAATACCAATAACCTTTCCTTTGTTATTGTCTCCAAATATTACTGTACTTCCCTTTTTGATTTGAATGGAAGATAGTAGTTGAATGTGACCGGTCATGTGTTTGGAACAACCACTATTGAGTATCCACTTATTTTATAAGGTAACTATAAGATAAAACTTTTTGTATGGTACCCATCATGATAGGGTCCGTAAAAGATTTTAGCCTTTAAGAACCCAAATCCAATTTGAATTTGATTTTCATTTGTTAATATAAACATAATTACAAGAATTACATACATAATGTATATAAGATGCAATGTAATCATTTTTATCCACATTATTTAGATTTTTAGGAATCTATATATATTTGTTCCTAATTCTTTTTGAAATAGTATCAGTATTTCTTTTCACAAAAGAATTATATGGATTATGATTATTCTTTTTATAAAAATGTGTAGATTATACCAAATTATTTTTTAAAAATCCATGTCCTACATGTGTAGTTTTTTTAATCTTATCTTTTGAGAACCCAAGACCAAAATGATTATTTGACATCTTTGATAAGACAATAAATCATTTAAATTTTCTATTCCTTTATTAAATTTTGTCAAAATTTTAAAATATCTTCATACTTAATTTTAATACTAGTCATTTCTTTATCTAAAATAGTAATTCTTAAATTTAAAGAAACAGTTTCTTTTTAAACATAGAATTCTCATTTAAAAAATTCTCATTATCCATTTTTAAAAATGAAATAACTTTCTCAAAGTCAGATTTTCGAGAATTTACTAAAGATATTTGAGAAATATAAATTGAATTTTCTTTGATAAGTTTGTTATTTTCTTTTGTTAAAACTTTATTTTTAATCTTTTCATTCATGAAATCAACATAAAGTTCATTAAATGCTTCTAATAATTCAGCATAGTTTTGTACCTCATCTTCTTGAGTCATGAAGCCGATATTGGCGGTTTTAGTGGCTTCTTCTTCGTCAGAGGAAGATGAATCACTATCATCCCAAATTACTTGCAAGGCTTTCTTCTGTTTGTTAAACTTATTGAAATTCTTAAAATTTCCGTTAGATTTCATCAATGGGCTATCCTTCTTTATGTGATCTGGTTTGTTACACTTAAAACAAATAGGATTATCATTAGTATCTTTATTCTTTTAAAACTTACCTTATTTAAAGAACTTTTTGAATTTTCTTGAGAGCATTGTCACTCCTCTTAATCTTCATCTGAATTGTCCATATCTGAGGATGTATGGAAGGCAAGTACTTTCTTCTTAGATTGAAGTTATTTCTATTTTCAAGTTGCACTTCATATGCCATTAAATTACCAATAAGGTTTTCTAATGATATTATTGAAAGATCATTTGCTTCTTTTATTACAGTAATTTTCTTCTCCTAATCTGATGCGAGTGCACGAAGAATCTTTCTGACCTTTCTAACTTGAGTGTATTCCTTTTCAAGGGCTACTATGGAATTTGGATGTCAGTGAACCTTATAACCATTTCTGCAATAGTTTCATTCTCCTTCATTTTAAAGAGTTCAAACTTGTAAACAAGAACAAAGATTTTAAATTCTTTAACTTTATTCGTACCTTTATGTGGTACTTGTAAAATCTGCCATATTTGATTTGTAGATCTGACAGTTGACACACGATTGAATTCTTCATTGTTCAAGGCACAGAAAAGCGCGTTCATTGTTTTGACATCAAGATTGACAAACTTCTTTTGTTCTTCACTCCAAGCATCATAATTGGTGGTAGATTTGGCGAATGGTGCTTCCACTATATTCCATATTTCATAATTGGGTGATTGCAAGTAGATCTTCATTCTATGCTCCAATAGTTGTAGTTTGATCCATCAAATAATGGTAGACGTTATGTAGAATGTCCTTCTTTGAATTGTGATGAAGGAAACTCTATTGCCATCCTTGCTTTGACACCAAGTGTAAAATCTATAAACAAGGCAACACAAACACTAGAGGGGGTGAATAGTGTTAATAAACTTTTAAAAATAAACTATTTGCATGAAAGTAAAATTCAAAGAATAAATCTCTGACAAATGCAAAAGCAAACACGAGAGATTTTATCCTGGTTCGGTCTTTGTGACCTATGTCCAATATCCAAGTAACCTGCTTAATATTTTTCTTATCCTGATTTTAATACACCTCAAAATCAACTCCTTATACACCATTTAATAAAAAATATATGTCAAATCTGCACATACACCAAGAAAACAACAACTCTTTGAATAATTATAATGAATCCTATAAGTCTTGAATCTTGTACGTGATTGTGGATAAGGTCTCTTATAGGTGGACTCTCAGAATTCTTCACAATAGAATTGGAATTGCGTGAAGTGCTGAAAGTAAAAACAAATTTTCTGAAAAACAAAATTTTTGAACAGAGTTTGGGCAGAAAACTTGTGATTTGAATTGGTGTATTCATTCTAAGACAACATCCCTATTTATAGGTGAAATTAATAATCAGTTAGGGAAGTTACCAACTCAATTTAAAAAATCAGAACATTAGATAAAACAGCAGAAAATCAATAACTGATTAACAGTCAGAAATTAAAGTTAGTCGACTAAGGTATAGGAGTGGTCGACTAGTATAAGAAATTTTCACTTGGTCAGTCGACTATATATAAAGATTGACACAAAATAATAAGTCTCTGTAAACTAAACTTAGTCGACTAGCAGTAAAGGTAAGTCGACAAAAAGAGAACTGATATAATTTTTATGAAGACACTTAGTAGACTATATAATAAAGCAAGTCGACTATAAGATATATTAGTCGACTATAGAAATGAGTTAGTCGACTATAATACTATTTTGTGTGTGTGATCAAGGCTTTTAACAAAATTCTAAAAATATACAAAAATAGTTAAACTCTTTATATAAACTTGAGCAAACAGAACTCAATATTAACTTTTGAGATAGAGCTCTACTGCATTTGTATCACATTTGTATCCATCATTAAAATCTATCAAACTGTAAGTTCCAACAGCTATGCCCAAGAAAGTCGAATTTACTGTGGTGGAAAATGACAAGAAAGAATTAGTGAAAACTCGTCTTCCAATAAAAATTAGAGTCTGCATTGATTATCGTAAACTGAATTCCGCCGCATGTATAGACCATTTTCCTCTTTCTTTCATAGACCAGATGTTAGAAAAATTGGCTGGATACGAATATTATTATTTTCTGGATGGATATTCAAGATACAATCAAATTCCCATCGCTCCCAAAGACCAAGAGAAAACGACTTTCACCTATCCCTTTGTAACGTTTGCATAGGATGCCATTTAGATCGTGCAATGCTCCTGCAACGTTTCAATGTTGCATGCTTAGTCTATTTTCGAACATGGTGGAACGATTTTGGAGATATTCATGGATGTTTTTCAATTTATGGAGATTCCGTTGACCAATGTTTACATCATCTCAAATTGGTTCTCAAAAGATGCATGAAAAAGAATTTGACACTTAACTGAGAAAAATGTCACTTTATGGTCAAATAAGGAATAGTTCTTGGGCATGAAATATCAAAAAGAGGAATTGAGGTTGACCGATAAAAAGTGAAAGTGATAGTCAACTACTACAGCAAATATGCATAAAAGATATCAAATCTTTTCTAAGACACGCCGGATTCTACATGTGATTCATAAAAGAATTTAGCGAGATTGCTAGACCTTTGACAAATCTATTAGATAAGGATATGCCCTTCCTTTTAGATGATGGATGTCTAAAAGTTTGGGAAAGGTTGAAATGAGAACTTATCTCTGCCTCAATCATCTCTGCACCCGATTGGACTAAATCATTCGAAATCATGTGTGATGCCTTTGATTTGCCATTGGTGCTATCCTAGAATAGCTTATCAGTAATAGACAACATGTGATTTATTAAGCGAGTAGGACACTAAATGACGCACAACTCAATTACACGATGACCGAAAAGGAATTTTCGGCCATTGTATTTGCGTTGGAGAAATTTTGACAATACCAACTCCGGTCCAAAATGATGGTATTCACCGATCATTCCGCCCTACAATACCAACTAAGGCTAGACTCATTCGTTGAATCGTTCTTTTGCAAGAGTTTGACTTTGAAATTAAGGACAAAAAGGACGTAGAAACTGTGGTGGCAGATCACATGTCAGGAATCCCCAATGAACTTGTGGAAATAATACCGATCAATGAGAACTTTACTGATGAACATATCCTAGTGATGTGTAAAGAGCCCTGGTTTGCTGACATTGTAATTATCTTGCAACCAGTCAAACACCTTCTACTTGGACAAGTAAGGACAAGCATCGCTTTTTCATACAGATATAGTTCTTCTTTTGGACGAACTATATCTCTTCAAATATTATCCTGACCTGATCATAAGAAGGTGTCTTCCAGAGGAGGAGCACAACAGTATGTTGACTTTTTGTCATGAGTTTGCATGCGAAGGATACTTTGGTCCCTGCAAGACTGCTGAGAAAGTTCTGCAGAGTGGATTCTATTGGCCTACTCTATTCAAGGGCTCCTTCAAATTTTGTGAACTTTGTACAAAATGTCAAATGATAGGTCAGATAACATTGAAGGACATGATGCCCCCTTAACCCAATTTTGGAAGTAGAAATATTTGATGTGTGGGCATCGATTTTATGGGACCCTTTCCTAGTTCGTTCGGTAACCAAAACATTTTGATTGCTTTAAACTATATTTCTAAGTGGGTCAAAGCAGTGCCAACAAGAAAGAATGACAACTGAGTTGTTGTCAAATTTTCAAGAGAAAACATCATTTCCCGCTTCGGAGCCCCTGTACGATAATAAGTGACAATGGCTCTCATTTTTGCTATCGAGCTTTTGAAGCCCTAATGCAGAAATATTCTATATCTTACAAATTATCAACAACATACCATACTCAAATGAATGAGCATGTCAAAGTGACTAATAGATAAATAAAACTCATACTGGAGAAAATTGTCAGGCAGAATAGGAAGGATTGGTCTCTTAAGCTTATTGATGCACTCTGGGCTTACTAGACCGCCTTTAAACTGTTCTAGGTATGCCTACATATCGAGTTATGTTTGGAAAACCCTACCATCTTCCAGTAGTGCTAGAGCACCGTGCTTTATGGATGATTAAGCAACTCAACTTTGACTTACACAAAGCTGGTGATCTACAAAAACTGCAGACTTTCGAGTTAGAAGAGATATGAAATGAAGCTTACGACAATGTCTGAATTTCCAAAACAGAACCACACTTTTTGATGATCAATCCATCCACAGGAAGAATTTTGTCCTAGGACAAAAGGTTTTGCTATACAACTCTAGACTCCATCTCTTCGCCGAAAAATTGAAAACATGTAGGTCAGGAACCTTTTTGGTGAAAACTGTCTTTCCACATGGTGTAGTCGAAATCTCTGATCCTAAGAACTGTGACATATATAAGGTCAATGGACAACGATTGAAACTATTCTCGACCACTGAGCTTAAGCCACATGGAGCTACTAAACTGGGTCTCTGTGACCCAGTATACGAATGACCAGACCCTTCTCTAATTTCCCCTGCTGTTCATTGTAAAATTTTTTCTTAAGGGACTCTTTTTGTAAATAACCATTTTTTCCTTCCATTTTCTTTTAAAAATAATAAAATAAAAACTAAAAAGAATTTTTTAGATGTTGTGTAGAATTTTAAACACCCAAATCTCCAAATTTGAAATTCCAAACCTCCTCCAAGGGCAAAGTCTCACCTTATTTAAACCCTTTCGTCCTCTCTCCCATTCCTCAACTCCTAAAGCTAACCTCAAATCTCAAGAGAGGAAGAAAGAGCACCGCAAGAAAGAGCACCACCCCTTCCAAAACCTGACTTCTGGTCTCCTCTAGTCTGCCGCCAAAATCCCATAAAGCCGCAAATCCACGGCCATTCTGTCATCTCCAGAGCGCCGCCAAATTTTTTACCAATCAAGCTTTTGGGTACATCTTAGATATACAGTCGATTCTCTACTGTGCCTTCTTGAATTGCTCAGAGCAGTCCTTATTTTGTTTTCCTTTCATGAATCTAGGGGAGATTTACATCTCTAATTCTTTCTCCCATAAATTTTAATTTTTAGATCCATAGCCCCCTCTATTTTCACTGAAAAAGATTTTTCAAGGATCTTAACTGATATGAATAGATATGGCCATGTCTTTGTGGATAGAATTGGAGGGAAAAAATTAATATGCTCTTGTATATGATAACTCTGAATTTGAAGCATATTATTGTCCTGAACTTGTCAAGAGGTTTTATACATGCATTGACTCTACCACCATTGATCTTGATAACCACCAATTCACTGTGCACTTTGACACTGGGGACCTCATTGCTACTGTCGATATAATTGAGAACTACACGCGAGTC
The DNA here is from genome assembly GCA_038442645.1 of Agave tequilana. Taxonomy (NCBI): domain Eukaryota; kingdom Viridiplantae; phylum Streptophyta; class Magnoliopsida; order Asparagales; family Asparagaceae; genus Agave; species Agave tequilana. The sequence continues at coordinate 79,893 of JAVJIF010006493.1, forward strand.
CCCAGTTTACCACAACACAGCGAGCCCTTACCTCTTGTAGAATAAATAGCTATTATGGGTGCCCGTTGTAGCACAACATTCTGCATTGTCCATTGCGTTGGACGATGGGTCCAATGCAATATTTTAGGCCTTGACCACACCACATCTTTTAATAGGTTTTTGTTGCAAATTATCCAAAGCTTGATGACTAGGTAGCACATGGTCTGCCTAAACATGATCATTCTCGACAACTTGATTACCAACTTCTAGTGCACTAAAGGTGCAAAGTACTCGCATCCCGTATTAGTCACCCATCTGTGTAGGAATTTTCTGCTAGATAAGGTCTTTTCTGCCTATGAGCGAGTCTTTGTGGCCACCAAACAGATAAATAATAGTTGTCTATATGCAGTTTGGACACCTACTGTCCAACCAGAGGACATTCCAGCTGAGTCCACTTCTGAGGAACTATTAGAGGAGGAGAACAAGCCTGATTTTTGGTGTCAGACACCGCCTACTGAGTCACATGCCTTCATGTCTTCCATTTGGAAAGGCATGAAGAAGATTTTTAAGGGACAAATTCGGCTTAAAAAGTAAATGGAGGATTAGTTTGCATGGCTTAAACATATAGCGGAGGGCTTAAGACGATCACGGTCGGTCGGCCTGAGCACTTTGGCCGTCCGAGCCCTCGATGAGGGTGACATCTTTTTCACTTACCTTATTTCTTGCATTCATATCATATTGCAAATATTGGGGACAATAAATGAGATAGGCGTGGGGGAAAGGTACTAACATAAGATTTTTCTTTCTTTTTATTTTCTTTTCTAGGATTTTTCTTTTAGAATTTTCTTTCTTTTTACCTTTTAGATTTTTCTTTCTTTTTACCTTTTTGATCCATTTTTAAGAAAATTAACTTAATCTTAGGAATTAGGAAAACTCTAAACTAGGATTTTTTTAATTTAAGTTAAAATAAGAAGAATTGTTGGATTTTTAGGTTAAGAAAGAAAGCGTAGAAAGATAATTGGATCTTGGATTTTTCCTAAGTATTATATACATTTACATATTGAGGGATTAAAACAAAGACTTAAATACCTTTATAAAATAATAATAAATAAATAAATAAACACTTGGTCACCAATTAAGCTGATTAATTGTGTCTTAGGAAGCATAATCTGTTACGCTTAAAAGTCGTTAAGTCCTGTCCTTAACATTCGTGGCCTTATTTATTTGAGTCCTTGAACCCTGGGGACGTATTCTCATCCAGTGCCCTAAGACCTTCTGGTCTGGGCATCATAGGTTCAAGGCTCGCTACGTGGGTAAATTAGAAAGCCTAATGAAGCTAAAAAAAACTAATAAGTGTATATACGTCTATAATAAATAATAATAATAATAATAAAAATAAAATAAAGGTATCATAGTCTAAGTAGTGATTCCTCATATATATAAGTGTATATATTCTAGGCTTGATGCAAAATCCAATGATCAATCTTCTTTTAACACTTATCCCTAATTGAAGACAAAACTTTGAGTGGAGACTTATAATTAGGAAGGAAAAGTTTAGGTTAACTTAAAATCATAAGATCACTTAATTTTTACAGAAATGGATCATAAAATTTTCTTTCTTTCTTTCAAAATATGTTTTCAAAACCACTAACATTTGTCCTTTTTTATGAATTTTGTGGGTGTAATCTGCTGAAACTCCTCAGGAGACAACACTCCTCTAGGGGTAACCTAGAGGTTTAATGGCTTGTTGCACATGCTCAGTGCAATCGCGTCACCTGTGAAAGTTGTGTAATAACTCTAGTTTAGATTTTTTTTTTATTCTTTACATATTTTGCTCAAGGACGAGCAAAGGATAGGTATTTGGGTGTGATTAGTATTCATTTTTGCATTATTTATATCACATTTCCCATTTATTAGTTAATAAAATACTAGGGTTTTTTATGATTTTTCTCTGAATTTTCAGGTCCACACTTGAATGGAGAAGAAGGCCCAAAATCCTAATTAAAAAAGGGATTTATGATGATTATTTGAAGCCAAATCCAAGAAGTCTAAACCTGTAATAAACAAGAGCATATTTGTATGGAATTAGAAGCTTCTACAGGACACTTGGAAAGAGTCAGGCTGTCAGAGCTGGCGTTAGCGCAACGGCTAAGATTCTGCTGCGGAAACGCGGCTTTAGCCGTAATTACGTGGCAAATCTATAGTCGTTGATGCTTCGCTTCCTTCGACGACTGCGATGGAAGGGTCCTAGGGTTTTGATGCCTATATAAAGACCCCCAGGGCCTTAGTTCATCCCGATTAGCCAGGAAGAGAAAATTTAGGATTTCTTTAGTAATTACTTTAAAGCTCTTTTCTAATTTTTATTTCTCTTTATTAGTTCCAAAAAACAGAGAAAGTGAGAGCGAGAGTTCTATAATTGAAGGTGACAATCAAGCAAAGCTCTATCTTCTTCCTCCTCTAGTTTCTTGTTGTTTTCTCTACAAGCTTTTCTTTCTTGTAACTAGTTTAATCATGCTTTTCAATTCCATGTCTAGCTAACTCATAACATGACTAACTAACTACTAACACTATTAACTACAAACTCTTGGATGAACAACTCATTGGATTCATTGGATGCATCTATTTTTAGTTTTGTGCTTTTGCAAGTATTCTTGATTTCCCAATTAAGATGAGTGATAACTTATTATTATGACAGTTGTGTTGATTCGCCCCAAATGATTCATGTATGCCTCTTTTTAGTGCCTTGCCATTTTGGCTAGTGCCTAGATGGAATATGACGATGGGTTCACTTTGAAATGATAACAGAATTATACACAAGCCTCTTATGTCATGCTTGCTAAACTAATAGCCTTGATGATCTAATTAACTTATCATCATTGTTATGCATTGTTAATATGTGAATCACTGATTGCTAAAATGAAAGAACAATCAAAGAGTTAAGAATTTACCGTGTAGCTTGTGGCTAACGGGTCGTGTCCACGAGGAGGAATACGTTGAAAGCTTTTCGGTGATTCGTTTAATAACAAAGAATTGTACTCGTTTTTTAGTGAAAAGAGAATGGAAAGAAGGAGATGATTAAAAGAGAAATTGCAACTTTAGAGAAGGCTTTGGAGAAGGTAATTTAAAGAGCTCGAAAATTATTTTGTTGATTATAATAAGGAAGAAAATCTGGGCTCACTATCTCACTACTCAACTGTTCATTCTTCTATTGAAATCCTAAATGCCTCAACTTGATCATGGGCAAAACTTAAGACTGACTTTAGAAAGTTTGAAGTAAAGCACATAAGATAGTTGGAAGAGTTCACTTTTTTCTTTAAGAAATCATTTTGAATCGGATGTTTAATCATGAAGCGCGAAGAAGCAAGTATGAAATAAAAACAGTTCAAGATACGTTCTTAAAAGAAGTATGAGTTTAAAAATCAAAACCTATCCTCATATGCCTTCAAGAACACTTTCAAGAAGAAAGGCTTTAAGTAAGGCATATAAATGATTCATTGGGTCTTTTTCATTAAAATCAGAGGAGAAGAAGAATTGAAGAGATGTACAATAGTGAGCCCAGAAAACCGATCTAGCTACTCATGGAAAACAAAGAAGAAAGCAAGTAAATAATGCATGACATACCGTAATAAGAGTGGAAGAAAATGTAGCTCGATTCTTGTATTGATGTCACTTCAATCTTCAAGTACAAGCACCCAATTTCTCTCTCTCACAAGTATTTATACTGGACTACAAATTGAAAAACAAAAAACAACTTTTGTGCTATCTAACAAAGAGCCTAAATCCTTAGAAAATAAACAAAAATTCTAATCCTAATCTTCGCTCCATTTTGCTCTGCTGAAACTGGTATTTATAGGGAAAAACTAAAAGGGGAGAATCCCGGGAAGATTGGAGGAGCAAACGCTCCCCCAACTGACATAACAAGGCCATGAAAATGCGGCGAGGGCCGCGTTTCTGTGGCCCTGGTGTGGCCAGGTGGCCACACCCAGTTGGTGGTTTCCCCTGGTTTGGTATTCTCCTGTATCTTCTTCAGGTTCTCTCGTTTCTGCTCCAGGATTTGACGAAACAGCCTTTGATTGTTGGCTTCAACCGCTTGATTCAGGGAGGATTCCTCTCAACCGGTTTTCAACCTCTCTGATTTGCCAAGATTTAGCCCTGATTCCTTGATTTCGAATTTCTTCTGAATTAAATCAGAATTTTGTGGGCTTTTGGGCTTGTTTCTCTTTCCTTTATCTTAGCAATTTGGGCCTATATTTAACAAAGAAAAGAAGACTTATTAATAAGATTTATTAGCTAAAAATTATGGTAAGGTGACAATGTATATGCAATATATGTGACTAATCACACCCCCACACTTTTCTTTTGCTCGCCCTCGAGCAAAACATCAGACTAATTCTAATCAATTATTAGACCACTTTCGCAGGTCACTCGATTGCACTGAGTATGTGCAACAAGCCGTTAAACCTCTAGGTTACCCCTAGAGGACGAGTTTTATCTCGTGAGGGTTTTCAGTGGATTGCACCCACAAAATCCATAAAGAAAGAGAAAAGAGTTAGTATTTTTAAAAGCATTTTTAAAGGAGAAAATATTTGAAGTATATTTGTAAGGCTTTAAGTAATCTATAAGTTATAGGAATATCAAATTTTTCATTCCTAAACTTAGTCTCTATTCAACAACATGTCATCAATCAAAGTAAGGAGTCAAATTATTTTTCTCATCTAGTCTATTAATTTACCCAGAGTCGTATGCACCATCGTGACTGTGAAGTTGACTAAGGGTTCTTTAACATTAACTCCTATGCCTTATTTATATGTATTTTTGATGGATTTTATTCCTCAATTTCATTAGGCTTTCTAATCTGCCCATGTAACGAGCCTTCAGTCGGTGACACCCAAACCGGACAGTTTTAGGGCACCAGGTGAGAAAACACCCCTAAGGAGTTAAACACTCGAGCAGATAAGGCAACAAAACCAAGGTTTTTATTTATAGATGTACCCCTTTTAGGCGTGAATACTTATGCTTCATGAGGCATAAATACCCAGCTTAATCAGAGGATTTATATATATACATTTTTTTTCTCAAACTTATCTAATTATCTTTTGCATAAATAGCAAGGCTTTCTTAGGCCAAAGCACCTAGCTAATCAATAACTAGATTTGTTTATATATTTTTTTTATAAGGCATAAGAGTCTCTGTTTTTAAGCCCTAAATGTGTAAATGTATTTAGTGTGCATATTTCATCAAGGTAAATATCAAGACTAAATTACTTTCACAAATTTTCTTCCTAACCCTAAACATCAAACAAGTTATCTTATTTTGACCAAGTGTAAGAAATCCTAATTATGATTTTCCTATTCCTTAAAATTGATTTAATTTCTTACAAAAAATATATCAAAATATTGTTCTAACCTTTCAAAAAGTTTTTTTTATATATATATTTTTTCTCTTTTTTTTATTTTTTTAATTTAATTTTTTTATATATATATTTGTCATGTAGGAACCCTCCCCCACACTTATCTCATGCATTGTCCCCAATGTATGAAAGAAATGTATAAATGCATGAAATAAAATGGAAAAGAGGAAAGTTACCGATACACTGGGTCAAAAACCCATAGCCGTTTCATTTATCGGTATCGATTCCACGAACGGTTTAAAGGCGTTGACCATTTACCTTAAAGTCATTTCCATTTAGTGTCACTGATCTCAACTGCACCGTGTGGAAACACGATTTTTAAAACGAATGGCCCAGTCCATCTTGATTTCAATTTTTCTGGAAAAAGATAAAGCCTAGAATTATAGAGTAAGACTTTTTATCTAGGGACAAAGGTTTTTCTTATGATGTGTTTATCATGAAAAATCTTGACTCTATCTTTAGTGATCCTAGCATTTTCATAGGCCTCATTTCTTAATTCCTCTAATTCGGAAATTTGTAATTTTCGAAGGTCACTGGCCTTAGTCAAGTCAAAATTCAACTGCTTCATTGCCCATAAGGCTCGGTGCTCTAACTCAACGGGTAAGTGACAAGATTTGCCATAGACTAACCTATAAGGAGACATTCCTAAAATCGTCTTGAAAGCGGTCCTGTAGGCCCATAGGGCATCTACAAGTTTGATGGACCAATCTTTTCGGTTTTGGTTCGCAGTTTTCTCCAAGATAAGCTTGACTTGTCTATTGGAAATCTCAACTTGCCCACTGGTTTGAGGATAATAAGATGTGGACAACTTGTGAGTTATGGCATACTTTCGCATAAGAGCTTCAAAAGATCTATTGCAAAAGTGAGTGCCATTATCATGATGATAGCACGAGGGGTTCCGAAGCGTGAAAAAATGTTCTCTTTCAAAAAATTTATGACAACTTTGTTATCATTAGTTTTACAAGGAATGACTTCTACCCAGTTGGACACATAATCCACAGCAACTAATATGTATTGGTTTCCAAATGAATTAGGAAATGGACCCATAAAGTCGATGCCCCAAACATCAAAGAGTTCTATTTCTAGGATTGGGTTGAGGGGCATCATATTTCGTTTTGAGATCCTTCCTATCATTTGGCATCTAGGGCACGTCTTGCAAAATTCATAAGTATCTTTGAACAAAGTGGGCCAATAATACCCGCTTTGTAGCACTTTTTTCAGCAGTCTTGCGGGGACCAAAGTGTCACCGCATGCAAGTTCGTGACAAAAAGATAGAACACTCTTAACCTCCTCATCGGGAATGCATCTCCTAATAATTTGGTCAGAACAGTACTTGAAAAGATATGGTTCCTCCCAAAAGAAATGCCGGACTTGGGATAAGAACCGGTATATATCGTTTTGGGACCAATGAGACAGATTTTGGTTTGTGACTAAGTAATTCACTATATCAGCAAACCAAGGTTCCCTAAAGATAGCTAAGAGATTTCATCAGGAAAATCCTCATTTATGGGTAATTCGTTGCATGGAGAATTAGGATCCATGAGAGATGGTCAGCAACGACATTTTCTACGCCTTTTTTTTATCTTGATCTCAAGATCGAATTCTTGAAGAAGGAGGATCCAACGAATGAGTCAGGCCTTGGCATCCTTCTTCATCATGAGGTACCTAAGCGCAGAATGATCGGTAAAAATGGTGGTTTTGGACCCTAGTAGGTAGGGACGAAATTTCTCTAAGGCAAACAATACTGCCAAGAATTCCTTCTCAGTCGTAGTGTAGTTCAATTGAGCATCGTTGAGAGTCCTACTAGAGTAGTAAATCACATGCTGCTTGTTATTAGTGTGTTGTCCAAGGACAGCGCCTATGGCAAAATCAGAAGCATCGCACATGATTTCGAACGGCTTAGACCAATCCGGTGCAGATATGATTGGTGCAGAAATAAGCTCTCTCTTTTAAGCTTCTCCCAAGAATTTATGCATTCAGCATCGAAAGTGAAGGACACATCCTTAGCTAATAGATTAGTCAAGGGCCTAACAATTCTGCTAAAATCTGATTGAACTTTTTCCTGCACACAAAATATGAATATTAGATCTGAGAATTAAAGGTGTGCAAGTGTTCAATTCGAATCCGCTGTAGCAAGGCTATGCGGGTCGTGATCCTCAGGGAGGGACTAGCGATGGAAGCGTTTGTAAGTTTTACTCTAAAAATTATTTATTTTTAAGTGAAGATAAGAAGAAGGTGGTATTTTACAATGAGTCGGCAAAGAAAGAATTTGGAGAAGAGTTGTGATTTAATCTACAAAAAGAAAAGAAAAGAAAAGGAAATAAAATAAAAAAAAATACTAACCTTGGTTGAAGAATAACATGAAATCTTAACACTTTCTACCTTGCTTTGGAGGCATGAACGCATAAACCATAGGATCGATCTCAGTCCCCTGTTCGCATTAGATCATCAAGCCTTGGTAAGCATGAATTGATACGCACCTTGAGGAGGAGAACATCTCCATGAAATATCGTTGGCTCTCGCTAAGACTCGTTATACTCGTGCTTCAGAAATCACTTGCATGCTCATATAAACCAACATAGATCAAAGAGAAAAAGACGAGAAAACAAAAAGAAAAGTAAAACATAAGAACAATAAACAAAAGAAAAGATTACCTTTATTAATTAGTACAATGGCAGCGAAGAGGAAGGTACATCGGTGTCACGCTCAATATAAGCCTCTCTCTCTCTTGAAAATAAAAAGAAAACCCTAATTACAAAAGAAGAAAACCTAGAAGAAACCCTAATTTTGGCCCTGTACTGCGCTGGACGACGTTCTGTGTTGCACTGCAGGGGGTATTTATAGGTGCAGAAGGCTGTAGAGTCCTGGATAAGATCATACACGAAAGCCGTTCCCTGACGTCACCCAATTTGCCGCGGAAACGCGGCTAGGGCCGCGTTTTCGCGGCACTACAGTGTCTGTTGGCCACGCGCTTTGGCGCGTGGCCTTTCCTGGTCCGTCCATCTGGGCGTTTGCTTCTGGAAGTTCGATCCTGACTCTTTATCGTGGGATATGGATATAACTTGGGAATCAAGTTATCTAGATTTAGAATTCTCCCAATCTCTTTTGAACGAATTTCCTTATCTCTGCATCTTATCTTTGGCTTTTATCCTCATCTGCAAGAGTTTAGGGTTGGATAGAAGTCTATCCTTCCCTCATCTTTGATATTTGCAACTTTAGCCGTTGTGTATTTGCACTTTTGACAATTAATATTTGCACTTTTGCACTTGGGCTTCAAATGTGGGCTTTTGGGCTCTTTTTAAGCTTTAATTCTTTCTTTTTATTATTTCGAGGCCTGCACACAATAAATCACAAAATATTAATAAATGTGCAGAATTAAATGAATAAATATGAAAATGTGATGGTAAATGTTATGATAAAATGCATTTTTCACTACCAATCACACCCCCACACTTATCTTTTTGCTCGTCCTCGAGTAAAAACAAAGAAGAAAAAGAAAAATTAATCTAACCTAACTCACTTTCGTAGGAATCACGGTTGCACTTAGCACGTGCAACAAGCCGTTAAACTCTTGGTTACCCTAGAGGACGAGTGTTGTCTCGTGAGGGTTTTCAGCGGATTGCACCCACAAAATCCATAAAAAGGTAAATATTTGAATTACTTTTGAAAAGACTAAGTAATCTATAAGTTTTTAGGATCATCATTTTTATTCATTCTTAAACTTAGTCTTGATAAAGTAATTGTTTTCATTTTAAGTAAGGATCAAAATTGAATTTGTGTATAGTCTTTTTCGTTACCAAAAATCATATGCATCCTTATGAATTTTTACTAGCAATTCCTTAACTTGGACTTTCATGCCTCTTTATTTTTTTTCTTCTTCTTTTTTTAATATGTATAACTCATCTAATTTTCTTTCGTGTAAGCATCAAGGACTTTCATCCCCGGCAACGGCGCCAAAATTTTGATTGAGTTTTTCCTGCACACAAAATATAAAATATTAGATCTGAGAATTAAAGGTGTGCAAGTGCTCAATTCGAATCCGCTGTAGCAAGGCTATGCGGGTCGTGATCCTCAGGGAGGGACTAGCGATAGAAGCGTTTGTAAGTTATCTCTAAAAATTATTCTTTTTTAGTTATTAAAGTAAAATAAGAAAATATTTGTTAAGGTTAGTTTAGAAAGAAAGCGGTATGTTACAATGAGTCGGAAAAAGAAAGAATTGGGAAAAGTGTGTGATTTAATCTACACAAATAAAATAAAATAAAAGAAAAGGAAAAAGCACTAACCTTAGTATGGTTGAGAAAATATGTGAAAACCTAACACTTTCTACCTTGTTTTGGAGGCATTGAACACATAAACCATAGGATCGATCTCAGTCCCCTGTTCGCATTATATCATCAAGCTTTGGCAAGTATGAAGTGATACGTACCTTGAGGAGGAGAACATCACCATGAAGTATCATTGGCATCACCATGACTTGTTATACTTGTGCATTGGAAATCACTTGCATGTCATCAACAACCAACAGAGATAAAAGAGAAAAAGAAAAGAAAGCAAAAAGAAAAGTAAAACAATGCACATAAGAACAATGAACAAAAGAAAAAGATTACCTTTATTACTTGATACAAATGCAGAGAAGAGAAGCATACATCGGTGTCACGCTCAACATAGCCCTCTCCCTCACTTACATAAAATAAAAATTACAAAAGAAAAGAAAAGAAAACCTAAAGAAGAAACCCTAGATTTGGCCCTGTACTGCGCTGGACGCTCTGTACGTTGCACTGCAGGGGGTATTTATAGGTGCAGAAGGAGTCAGAGTCCCAGTACAACACCTCCACGAAATCTGGTAGTCAGATAAGACCAAATTGCAGCAGAAACGCGGCTTGGGCCGCGTTTCCGCGGCTTTCTGGTGTCGGCTGGCCACGCGCTTTGGCGCGTGGCCTCTCCTAATCCGTCCATCTGGGCGTTTATTTCTGGAAGTTCGATCCTGGCTCTTTATCGTGGGATATGGATATAACTTGGGAATCAAGTTATCTAGATTTAGAACTCTCCCAATCTCTTTTGAACGAATTTCCTTATCTCTGCATCTTATCTTTGGCTTTTATCCTCATCTGCAAGAGTTTAGGGTTGGGTAGAAGTCTATCCTTCCCTCATCTTTGATATTTGCAACTTTAGCCCTTGTATATTTGCACTTTGATAATTGATATTTGCACTTTTGCACTTGGGCTTTGAATGTGGGCTTTTGGGCTCTTTTTAAGCTTTAATTCTTTCTTTTTATTATTTCGAGGCCTGCACACAATAAATCACAAAATATTAATAAATGTGCAGAATTAAATGAATAAATATGAAAATGTGATGGTAAATGTTATGATAAAAATGCATTTTTCACTACCAATCAAAATCCTTGATAAATCTTCGGTAAAAACCAACGTGTCCTAAGAAGGATCTGATGTCCTTAACGCATGTGGGCATGGGAAGCTTAGCAATAACCTCAATTTTGGCTCTATCCACTTCAATTCCTTTCTTGGAGATTTCATGACCCAAGACAATTTCATGTTTTACCATGAAGTGGCATTTCTCCCAATTCAATGTCAAACTTTTCTCAGCACAACGTTGGAGGACAAGTTCTAAGTGGTGGAGACATTGAGTGAATGAATCTCCGTAGATGGAGAAATCATTCATAAAGATCTCTAAGAATCGTTCTACCATATCAGAAAAAAGACTCAACATGCAACGTTGAAATGTTGCTGGGGCATTGCATAAGCCGAAAGGCATTCGACGATAAGCAAATGTCCCAAATGGACATGTGAATGTAGTCTTTTCTTGGTCCTCAGGAGCAATAGGGATCGGATTATACCCCGAGTAACTGTCCAAGAAACAGTAATACTCGTGTCCCGCCAATTGTTCAAGCATTTGATCAATGAAGGGAAGTGGAAAATGGTCCTTACGAGTTGCAGCAATAAGCTTCCTATAGTCAATGCAAACTCGGATCTTCGTGGGAAGTCGAGTTTGAACCAGCTCTTTGTTCTCGTTTTTCACTACGGTGAAACCGGATTTCTTTGGAACCGCGTGGACAGGACTGACCCATTGGCTATCAGAAATGGGATAAATTATCCCATTGTCTAAGAGTCTTATGATTTCAGCATGAACAACCTCTTGCATTATAGGGTTTAACCTATGCTGCGGGTCTCTTTTAGGGGTGGCATTTTTATTGAGATGAATGCGTTGTTGAACAATGGTTGGACTTAATCCCTTGATATCAGTTATAGTCCACCCAATGGCTTCCCTATGTTTTCTTAGAATTGCTTTAAGATCTTCTTCTTCCCCGTCATTTAAATGGGAGGCAATGATGACAGGAAAGGTCTCTTGTTCGCCTAGATAGACGTACTTGAGATGCGCAGGTAAGGCTTTCAATTCTAAGGAAGAGGAAGGCTGGTTGGAAGGACTAGTAAAATTTGTTGGCTCACTTATTGGTGAAATAAGATTAGAGGCCCAATTCACATCAAAATCTACAACCTGATTAAGATTAAAGTCGTCAGACTCTAACCCGAAGTCACTCTCAGTTTCTAATTTCAATTCTTCCCGATGTTCACTTATTAAGTTCTCAATTAGGTTGACTTCAAATGTTTGGTAGGTTGACTTCAAATGTTTGGTCCTCAATATCGCGGGGTTGTTTTCCTAGATTGAAGACATTAACTTCTCTAGTCATGTCCCCGAAGGTTAACCTCATGGACCCATTCCTACAATTGTTGATGGCATTGGCAGTAGCAAGGAATGGTCGCCCTAGGATAACAAGAGTTTGAGCCCTATGATTGGAGTTGGACACAGGTTGTGTCTTCAGAACTATGAAATCGACAGGGTAAATGAACTCCCCTAACCGGATCAGGACATCATTAATCTCCCCTTTTGAAACTTTTACTGAACGGTCAACCAGTTGGATGGTGACTCGAGTTGGACTAAGATCGCCCAACCCGAGTTGTTGATAAACTGAGAATGGAAGCAAGTTGATACTTGCCCCCAAGTCAAGAAGTGCACGACTAATCTCGGCTTGTCCTATTGTGCAGGCAATGGTGGGACTACCTGGATCCTTGTACTTGACAGGGATCAGACCCGATAGTAGCTCACTAATGTTAGTGGCTAAGAAGACCTTTTTTGGTACATTAGTCTTTCTCTTCTTGGTGCACATGTCCTTAAGAAACTTAGCATAGGAAGGGACTTATTGGATGGCATCAAGAAGTGGCACATTTACCTTCACTTGATTAAATATCTCAATTATCTTGTCCATGTGTGGATTTTGCTTGTTGTTTTTCAGCCTATTAGGAAATGGTACTATAGGCTGGTGCACCTGACTGGTTGATTTATCTTTTTCAGATTCGTCAAAATTGGAAGGATTTGGATTAGATGAGGTGGATGCTTGATTGTGATTGTGCTGAATGGGATTGGTTAGCGTTGACACTTGATTATCAACTCTCTTTCCTGACCTCAATGTATGAACTGCATTACATTAATTTAATGAATTATCCTCAGCCAAATGAGCTTGTTGAGAATTCCTCGGATTGGTTATTGGCTGACTAGGCAGGGTACCCTTCTGTCTCTCATTCTGTGGAGTGGCTAGTTGGCTCATTTGAACCTCTAACCTCTGTATAGTTTGCATGAGAGAATCTTGGTTTTTCATGTATCTTTCCATGTTTCTTTCAAAGTCAGTCATTCTCCTTTCTAGTTGAGGATTCTGAAAGGAGGATTGTGGAGCTTGGTTGGAAAAGTTCTGTTGATAGTTTGAAAAGTTAGGTGGATGGTTGGGAGAATTATTATGGAAATTGGAAAAGTTAGGTTGATGATTGGAAGAATTATTGGCATGATAAAAGTGGCTAGCATGATTTGATCGTGAATGGTCATTGTTATTTTGGCTCCATGAGAAATTAGGGTGATTTCTCTAGCCCGGATTGTACGTTGGTGCGTAAGGATTATTGTTTGGCTTTGAAAAGGCCGCATTCATCAGTTCATGGTATTGTTGCTGAGCCTGAAACATAGGGCACTCCTCGAACACATGATTCATGGCTTGGCAGTAAGTACAGCCCGGAGTAGGAAATTGGTTTGGGCTGACTTGATTGACTGGACTTGGTTCCTTCGTTTCTAGAGCTTCCAGTCTTCTTGCTAGGTTAGCTAACTTAGCCTCATTAGCGATGGATGATTCGATAGAATGGAGACCTCCTTTTGAAGAGATGGAGTTAGGATTCCTAGAGGTCTCACTAGTAGGTTCCCATTGGATGGTCTTTTCAGCGAGGCTTTCATACAAATCCTATCCTTCATTTTCATCCTTCTGCAAGAATCCCCCTTGGCACATACTTTCTAAGAGGGCTTTGGTAGAATAGTCTAAACCGTCATAAAGAATTTGGCATTGTCGCCATTTCTCTATTCCATGATGTGGACATTGGACAAGAAGGTCTTTAAAGCGTTCAAAGTACCTCCTGAATGGTTCACTCGGTTCTTACTTGAATTGCATGATTGTCTTCCTAATGAAGGCGGTATTATGAATTGGATAGAATTTCTTCAAGAAGACCTTGATGAAACCATCCCAAGATGTGATAGAACCGGCCGCTAAGCTGTAAAGCCACTTCTTTGCTAGGTCCTTAAGTGCGAAAGGGACAAATCTCAACCTAATACCATCATCTACAAGGTGTGGGATTTTCATCATTAAACATACTTTCTCAAATTCTCTTATGAAGAAGTAAGCATCTTCGGACTCTAAGCCATGAAACTTGGGGAGTGTGTTGATGAATTGAGGCTTGAGCTCAAAATTGTATTCACCAACCGATGGAAGTAGAATGCAAGATAGAAGTGAGGTTCTAATGGGGTAGAACCTATCCTGCAATGATGTTGATTGAGCCATTACCGGATCTGGTCTTGGTTCAAACTTGGGTGGTGATGTGTTTCTAGTCAACCTAGATGAATTAGGGTCTCTCGACCACACTTGCATACACGAACACAATCACAATCACAAACAAGTTTACCAACAGTCAATAAGAGTAATCAACCAAGCCTAGTCTAAGGTAAACTCGACTTAGACAACTCCTAACTGGTTGATTGTCCATATGAGGTATAATGTAGACTTTCACCACAAGCTAATCAGCCAGGTCAGGGCAAGATTGGTGGGAGGTTATCCATCAAAGACGTTCCTTAATTAAGTAACCACCAACTTTCGGGCTTTTGGCCCTTAATCCCCTTCCTAGACACTAATTTAGCAGGAGTCAATTTCCAACACCTTCTCCCTTAGGATAATCTCCTAGTGAGTTCGAGATGTCCCTAAGGCCAACGTCTATCAGATTTTACTTAGGCTTAATTGTGCGTGCTTGGAGATGGTTTGTGGGCTAAGGAAGGGTAATGACTTTCCCACCTTATCTTGAATTGGGTTTTGCCCTTAGAGTTAATTGTGCAAAGTGTGCAACATATAGAAAAGTAGCATTCAAAAGCAAATATCACCCAAGAATGTTTCCTAAACTATATGCTATGCATACGTACCTTGTCTCCAGCTCTCTTCAACAGTAATTGTAAAGTAAACGTAATTAGACAAATGCCTAGAATACAAGTCTAAACGTTTTTTTAAGCAATTAAAAATCACTCAAATTACTGTTGGATTAAAACAGGGATGGTGGATAGCAGATATAGCAAGAATATAACATACAAAAACTTAATTTTTTGCGAGCAATATGTCCTGCAAAAAAGAGTTTTAGTAGTCCAATGGAATTTTAAGTTTTTTGCAACGCAATTTCTTGAAATTCTGTTTCCTACTTTCGAGAGTAGGGGCATAGAATTTGCAAGTCTTCTCTTGCAAAGCTTGAATGCTAGATCAGAATCTTCAAGTTCCTGAAACAACACACAAACTTGTTAAAAACAAATACACCGTTACCTCCCCGGCAACGGCGCCAAAAATTGAATGCTAAAATGAAAGAACAATCAAAGAGTTAAGAATTTACCGTGTAGCTTGTAGCTAACGGGTCGTGTCCACGAGGAGGAATGCGATGAAAGCTTTTCGGTGATTTTTTAATAACAAAGAATTGTGCTTGTTTTTTAGTGAAAAGAGAATGGAAAGAAGGAGATGATTAAAAGAGAAATTGCAACTTTAGAGAAGGCTTTGGAGAAGGTGATTTAAAAAGCTCGAAAATTGTTTTGTTGATTATAATAAGGAAGAAAATCTGGGCTCACTATCTCACTACTCAACTGTTCATTCTTCTATTGAAATCCTAAATGCCTCAACTTGATCATGGGCAAAACTTAAGACTGACTTTAGAAAGTTTGAAGTAAAGCACATAAGATGATTGGAAGAGTTCACTCTTTTTTTTAAGAAATCGTTTTGAATCAGATGTTAAATCATCAAGCGCGAAGAAGCAAGTATGAAATAAAAAAAGTTCAAGATACATTCTTAAAAGAAGTACGAGTTTTAAAAATCCAAACCCATCCTCATGTGCCTTCAAGAACACTTTCAAGAAGAAAAGCTTTAAGTAAGGCATGCAAATAATTCATTGGGTCTTTTTCATTAAAATCAGAGGAGAAGAAGAATTAAAGAGAGGTACAATAGTGAGCCCAGAAAACTGATTTAGCTACTCATGGAAAATAAAGAAGAAAGCAAGTAAATAATGCATGACATACCATAACAAGAGTGGAAGAAAATGTGGCTCGATTCTTATATTGATGTCACTTAAATCTACAAGTACAGGCACTCAATTCCTCTCTCTCACGAGTATTTATACTGGACTACAAATTGAAAAATAAAAATACAACTTTTGTGCTATCTAACAAAGAGCCTAACTCCTTAGAAAATAAACAAAAATTCTAATCCTAGTCTTCGCTCCATTTTGCTCTGCTAAAACTGGTATTTATAGGGAAAAAACCAAAAGGGGGAATCCCGGGAAGATTGGGGGAGCAAACGTTCCCCCAACTGACATAAAAAGGCCGCGGAAACGCGGCTAAGGCCGTGTTCCCGTGGCCCTGGTGTGGCTAGGTGGCCACACCCAGTTGGTGGTTTCCCTGGTTTGGTGATTCTCCTGTATCTTCTTCTGGTTCTCTCGTTTCTGCTCCAGGATTTGATGAAACAGCCTTTGATTGTTGGCTTCAACCGCTTGATTCAGGAGGATTCTTCTCAACCAGTTTTCAACCTCTCTGATATGCCAAGATTTAGCCCTGATTCCTTGATTTCGAATTTCTTCTGAATTAAATCAGAATTTGGTGGGCTTTTGGGCTTGTTTCTCTTTCCTTTCTCTTAGCAATTTGGCCTATATTTAACAAAGAAAAAGAAGACTTATTAATAGGATTTATTAGCTAAAAAGTATGATAAGGTGATAATGTATATACAATATATGTGACTAATCAATCACAATTCTTATGCTTCATTCTTATGCACAAATTAAGAGCCCATGATCAAAGGAGGCTACATAACCAAGCTAAGAGAGGGTCACTCCAATAATTGGGCTACCTTTTTGACTTGATAAATCAAGGTGTACATTTTGTTGATGAATCCATATGGGGCATTTCATCCAAGGGTTAGTAAGTTAGTAGTATATAGTAATTAGGTAGCCATTATCTTCCATCTATTATCAAAACTTTTTTCTTCAAAGTAACTTGTTTTCTTTCTTCAAAATCTCTCCTCTCTTCTTTTTCAAACAAAACTACTTTCCTTTTGTTTTCTTTAACTCAGTACTTCATTTGCCGTTTTCATCTCGCATCTCTTGTTTTCTTTTCTTAATTCTCACAACCATCACTCCAACACCTTTATTCTTTACTTTCTTTTTCTTTTATTCTTAAAAAAGAAGAACCTTCATTTTCTCAAAGACAAGAACTAAGAACACTAGGCAAATGCTCCCATCGCATCCCCTCCCTGCAGATACGACTCATTATAGCTACTTTTCTACAACGGTAGTTGAGAGAGTACTTAAATCTTAAATACATTTCTCGGGCTTTGAACATAGACATCTCAACCAGCACGGTTTGTGCTAAACTTTCCTCTTTTTCACCTCGAACACAGTGCAAGGTACTCAATTTTACCGTAATAGAAAGTGGTTATCTGGGTCGTGATCCACAAAGTGGGACTTGCAATGAAAGCGTGTTGCAAGTTCTTTTTAGTTTACTTGAAATGGTTAAAAGTTCTTCTTCTGTTCTTGTAATGAAAAGAAAAAAGAATCAATTATTAAGTTAAGATAAAAGTGGTAATTGAGAAGGTGGAGAAAATAAAAAATGGGTTTATACAAAGAAACTGAAAATAGTAAAGAGTTGGTATTTTTTAAATCATTTTCTAAACTTAGAAATGAGAATAAAGAAAAGCTAAATAAAACACTTACCTCGGCGCTTGCTTACCTTTGATCCATATAGACGATGTATCATGGCATGAAGGCAATCGAAGCATGACATATAGGACCTTCCCTATTCCCGTTCTAAACTACGAAATGAATGAGCAAGCTACCCTAACATAGAAATGGCTATCCAACAACATAAGCCATCAACGGCACTTGCAAGGGCAAGCAAATTTGAGGCTATCAGAGTCATTTGGATTTACAAACACAGAAGAGGAAAATAGAAGAAAAACAAGAGTAAAGAAGAAGCAGCAACTTTGATTCGATTAAAATAACAATGAAAGAAAAGAAGAAAGACTTACACTGGTGTCACCCTCAGTACAAGCTTCATTCTCATTCCTCCATTAAACTCTCCTCTAGTCTTAGTTAAATAAAAAAAATGAAAATTACATAAATAAAAAATAAAAACCTAAGTTAACTAAAGTACAACCTATCTTATGCTCTCTGTAGAATCATTCCTCTACTTCATCAAAATAAAGTATTTATAGCAAAAATGAACTGGGGAAAGGAGTATACATATAAGGGAGCAAACGCTCCCCGAGATTTGATAAGGTTGCCATGGATTGATTGAAGAAGAGAGAAAATGAATTGAAATAAAGAAAAAGTTAAAGTTAGAAAGTTCTTAGTCGCTTCTCAATTTATCCGTGTAGAAAGGGCTAGACGAGTTGATTGGTCGCTAATGTTGCACATTTAGTATCATATTTCTATACTTATTATAGAATAAAATCTGCATTGTCCTAATTAAATGTTAATTTATTTGCAGGCCCATTCCTTAAGGAGAGTGAAGAGAAATGAGCCCAAAAGCCCACCAAATTCTAAATTAAATCAGAATTAATTCGAACTCAGTAAATCAGGGCAAAATCAAGAGGTTGAAAACCGGTTGAGAAGAATCCTCTCAGAATCGATCGGTTGAAGCAATGATCAACAGCAATTTCTTCAAAATCTCGGAGCTAAACTGAAAATCCAACCCAAGATAAAGACAGAACGAGATGCCGGGGAGACCCACCAACAGGGTGTGGCCAAGTGGCCACACCCTGGCCGCGGAAACGCGGCCAAAGCCGCATTTTCGCGGCTTGGTTAGCAAGTTAGGGGGAGCATTTGCTCCCCCAATCTTCCCGGGATCCTATAGGTTGGGTTTTTACCTATAAAAAGGCAGTATTTGCACTGAAAAGGGGACGACCATGCAGAGATAGGATTTAGTCCAGTTTTCATTCTTTGTAGTTTAGGTTTTTCTTTTCTTTTTATGTAATTTTAATTTGTATGTAAGCTTAGGTTAGATGAAGATTCATGTAAGTAAGAGAGAGAGGCTTATGTTGAGAGTGACACCGATGTACCCTCCTCCTTTCTTTCATTGTTTCTGCAAGCAATAAAGGTAAATACTTTTTTATGTTCGTCTCTTTACTTTTGTTTTCTTTTTCCTTCTCCTCTTTCTACTTCACCTCTTTTAGTTTTGATGAGAATGCAAGTGAATCCAGAAGCATAAGTATACAACGTTTTTGTGAGTGCCAACGATACTTCATGAAGATGTTCTCCTCTTCAAGATCCGTATCACAGTTGGCCCAAAAGGTTACACTCTCCATTTGTTTAGAGTTTTGATGATAACAAAACCAATAAGAGCTATTTGGTACTAATAAGTTTGTTCAAGATAAGTTTCAGGTTTGTACCATGTTTGGAGGCCATTGCTTAGCTTTTGCAAGAAATTCTAGGTTCATGGAGCAAATAAGGCTTATGGCACATCAAGGAAGGAACATAGAAGAGAAGGCTCTAGCTAGGCTTTACATGGCTCAAGACTTCAAGATTGCTCAAAAAGACTTCATTAGATTTGTTTTTAGTTTTATAGTTTTTGTTAAAGAATAGTGAATAGGGTGAAGCTCCATATTCCAACACACACACACGTTTTTGCGCACATGCCTTTCCTAGAAATATTCCCGATAAATATATATAAAATATTTTAATACAAAGCCTTTTGATTACAAACTCAATTTTATGTTTTATATATATCTCTAATCAAAACTATTTTGTTAGATTTCAAATCCCTTTCAAAATTATGTTTCAGTTTTGACTTTTGGCCTGAGCCGGTCGACCGTCACTAAGTCAGGTCATTTCGGTCGACCGACCCAGTCGACTAGACTTCTGGCAGTTTTTGTGCGTATCCGTGTGCATGTTTCCCGGTCGACCGAAGCCCTTCGGTCGACCGGGCGGTTGCCCGACTGAAGTGGTGTTGCTCTCTGTTTGTTTCGGTCGACCGGGCGGTCGACCGAGAGCCTGCAATAGCTCTTTTGTTTGAATCCCGGTCGACCGGCCGGTCGACCGAGATAGTCGTTTCAGCCATAACGGCTAGTTTTTTAAACACGTTTTAAATTTGTCTTTTTCTTCTCTAAACGTGTTTAAATGGTATTTTCTGGGTCTAATACTTCCTAATTAGCATTATGAGGGTTTACTCTTTATTCCCTAGCCCTCTCCTATAAATAGGGGTGATTAGGGAGAGATTTTAACACAACAAGCATTTACAAAAAGTTTCAAAAGTTTTCAAAGGCTTTCAAAAGAGTTTGGTCCTTGGTTTTTGTGCTGAAGAATCTCTCATCACTGAAGTTTTATTTTCTAAACTCTCTCAAGTTCATTTCCTTTTTCCACTTACAATATTTGAGCTTCAATTCTAACCATTATTCTACAGGGTTCTTGTAAGGAAAGAGGCTTTTGCAAAAGATAGTTTGTGGTCTTTTGATCACCAAGAGAGAACTTGTACTTGAGATTGTGGAGTTGGGTACTTCGGTGTGATTGTAATTCATTGTGAAGTTATAGTGGTTAGAAATCCTTCTGGGTGAAGGCGGGGACGTAGAGCTGGGTGCTCGAACCTCGAAAAAATTCTCGGTGTTTGCGTTTGGTTTACTTACTCTTATCTCTTGCATTATATTCTTGCTTCAATTATTTGTTTTAATTACTTGCTTCAATTACTTGCTCTTATTCCTTGCTTTACTTTCATTGCTCTTATTTCTTGTTTTCTACATTCATTGCTATATTCAATTGTTTCATATTCATATTGTCAATCTTATACTCATACAACAAGATTGCATTGCGCACCTCCAACTCATAACTAGAGGAATCAGGAGGAAGGAGTTCAGAGCCCTTCACGGAATATTCGGCTTCTAGTCTTGTTTTGGGTTGATTGTTGCATCATATTTTTTATTGTGCAATGATTAGCATTATCACCTATTCACCCCCCCCCTCTAGGTGATTTCAATCACTTCATTCTTACTCGGCTTGATGATATAATGCGAACGGGGACTGAGCTCGATCCTATGACTTATGCGTTGAACGCCTCCGAAGCAAGGTAGAACATGCAAGGGTTCCAGGTAAGTCATCACCAAACTAGGTAAGTACTTCTTAATCTTCTTTCTTTTCTTTTATTTTTAGTTTCGATCACCAACACGATTTCTTTTACCACATCTTCTAAATCCTTTTTCATTCTTTTTCAATTTATTTGTACATAGTCATTTTCTGATTTTCTCCACCTTCTCATTCTACTGTTTTCTTTCTAATTTTAACCTATAACTCTTTTTATTTTCATGACTTAAAACAAAGAAGAACCTTCATTTTTCTTCATAAAGATTTCAATAAAAAAAACCTTGAACGCTTCTATCGCTAACCCTCCTTGTGGATCACGACCCGCATAGCCACTTGCTATAGCGGTAAGAATTGAGCACTTGCACATCTCTATGTTGAAGTTCTAAAATTTCGTATTTTTGTGTAGGTTCAAGCTTCAATCAAATTTTAGACGCCGTTGCAGGGGAGGGTAATGGTTTTTATTGAAATCTGGTTTTTAGAACTAAAACGAATTTTTCTTCTCTATTGCAGGTTATAGGGCAAGAAAAGCAGGAAAGAAAGATTGCAGTGACATATAAGTGGTCTTGGGCCTCTGTTCCAGAAAACAGAGACCAAGTACCCTCTGAATTGCCGCGTTTGCTCGGCTTTAGCCACGTTTCTGCGGCAAGGAAGAGTTCACTACTGACGGGTTTTTTTTGCAAGGCTGCTTGCTTTGCAAAATTCTAGTTTTCTGCAACTTTATTTCTTATATGCCATTACCAAAAGCCTGCTAATAAATCAACAGTAAAACGTTTGTTGAAAAGTTAAAAAATTGATTAGACGTTTGCATTTTAGGTACGTGTCTTTTCAATTCATTTTCTTTACTGTTGAAGAGTGCTGGAGCAAGGTACGTGGCATTGCATTTAGAATAGGACTCATCTCTTGGTTGATTTACATCGCTTTGAGTGAATCTTATTTGCATATCGTGTACACTTGCACAAACTGATCTTAAGGGCACCACCCCATAACAAGATAAGGTGGGGATTTAATCACCCTTCCTTGGCCCAAAAATCAGATTCCAAGGACTCACTAACCCGAGCCTAGCTAAAAATGAGTAGACGTTGGCCCTAGGGACATCTCGAACTCAATTAGGAGATTATCCTAAGGGGGAAAGGTGTTGGAATTTGACCCTGCCAAATCAGTGTCTAGGAAGGGGATTAAGGGCCGAAAGCCTGAAGATTGGTGGTTATTTAATTAAGGAACGTCTTTGACGGAAAACTTTCCACGAATCTTGCCCTGACCTAGCTGATTAGCTTGTGGTCAAAGTCTGCATTCTACCTCCCGTGGACAGTCTAATCAGTTAGGAGTCGTCTAGGTCATAGGTCTACCCTAACTTAGTTTAGAATTTTTTCTTATTTGTTTGCTTATTGTTTGTTTTTTCTTTCTTTTTGTTTGTATTCTATTGTGTGATATGGCTTATAATAACAATTTTTTCAACTTTAATAGTAATCCATATTACACACCGACTTCTTTTTCGGATATTACTAACCCGGCATATCATAACTTTAACCAACTTAGTGTGCCGGATTGGTCTTATCCGAATCAATATAACCCATGTCCCCAATCTTATAACCATAATTTCCATGATAATTTCAACTCTTTACAGAGTCAATGGGGATTCACCTCCCCCGAGTCTAATTTTCAACCAATTTGTCCCCCTTATCCACCTAGTCCACAATATTCCCAAGAATCATACTCAGTTCCACCAGTCCAAAATAGAAAACCATCAATTTTGGAAAGGAGTATGCGTGAGTCTAAACAAAAATCACAAATCTGATGGGACTCACAATTTCACCACCAATTCCAAGACAACACTTCATCTTTTAATCAAAACAATGAACCCATCAACTTTGAAAAGATGCTTGAAGCCATGACTCAGGCTCAAAATGCTCGTAATCGTGACATAGATATGATGGTCGAATCTCTACGTTCCCACCGTTTGACCAGTTCTGATGTCGCTAACCATTCTGTTAGAGCCGAAGAGTCATGTTGTTTTGGAAATCAAAGTTCCATTTCAGAACAATCATTTCAACTTGCCCAAACTCCAAATATTGAAAATGATATTGACAGTTTGGCAAGTTATCCCTTTCCTGAAATTGAACTTGAAAATGAATATAATCATGAACCTCAACTTAGTGATTCAATTCTACTTCCTGATTCAATTATGACTCCGGTATCTTCACCTAATTTCAATCTTTTTCCCGAGTCAACATTGGATCCTGTGCCAATTCATAATGAAATTGAATCACCCATCTTTGATGATCATCATGTTGAACTTGACCAATTTTATAATTTTGAAAATCCTATTGACTAATTGGCAAGTTCTCATTTTTATGACATTGAACTCAATGAGAAATGTGACCTAGATTCTCAACTCTGTGATCCAGTTCAAATTCCAGAATAAATATTGACTCCTGTTTTGTTACCCGACTTGAGTAATATTTTAGAGTCAGTTTTGATTCCTACACCCATCATTCTTGAACTTGAATCACCAATATTAAGTCACATTCCATTGATAGAAAATACATGTGGACTTGAGTTTCAACTTCTTGACTTGGACACACTTCTTGAACCAATCTCGACTCCTGAACCTTTACTTGACTTGAGTCACCTTCCTGAGTCGGTATTAGTTCCTGTACTTCCTGAGTCCAAGTCAATCATTCTATCTTTTCACACCCCATTTTGGGACAAGGCGGTTGACAAATTTGACTCTGAAATTAATTATGGAATTTGGAAATTAGATGGGGTCAAATATTTAATAAAAATCATTCATGCAAATATCATTTTAGTGGGTTATATTAGAGAAATTTCTGGTGGGTTTCCTCCAAACCCCACAAAAAGTCGATTGGGCCGTATTTCGTGGACCAATCAGACCACCACCGGAACCACCACCTTAAGGTAACATTTTCCTTCCCTTTCTTCTTTTTCACGCATCTATGCATTAATTCATACATTGAGGATAATGCATGAGATAGGTGTGGGGGAGGGTTCTAACATAACTTAGGTTTTCTTTTTAATAAAAATAAAAATAAAAATAAAAATAAAAATAAAAAATTAACATTTTCTTTACTTTTAAAAACTTTTTGAAAATAGAAACAATATTTTGACATATTTTTTGTAAGAAATTAAGTCAATTTTAAGGAATAGGAAAATCAAAATTAGGATTTCTTATACTTGGTCAAAATAAGATTATTTGTTTGATTTTTAGGGTTAGGAAGAAAATTTGTCAAAGTAATTTAGTCTTGATCTTTACCTTGATGAAATATGCACACTTCATACACTTACACACTTAGGGTTCAAAAACAAAGATTCTTATGCCTTATATATAAAAAAAAACCAAAGAAAAAGAAAAAAATATGAACACGAATCTAATTATTGATTAGCTAGGTACTTTGGCCTAAGCAAGCCTTAGTATTTATGCGAAAGATGATTAGATAAGTTTAAGAAAAAAATATAAAATCCTCTGATTAAGCTGGGTATTTGTGCCTAATAAAGCACAAGTATTCACGCCTAAAAGGGGTCAATATAATAAAATCCTTAGTTTTGTGGCCTTATTTGCTCGAGTCCTTAAGTCCTTGGGGTGTTTTCTCACCCGGTGCCCTAAGACCGTTTGGTTTGGGAGTCATCGATTAAAGGCTCGTTACATGGGCAGATTAGAAAGCCTAATAGAACTAAGGAATAATACCACAAAAAATATATATATATATATAAATAAATAAGGTATAAGAGTTAGAGTTAATGAACCCTGAGTCAAATTTTCACAATCACAAGGTGCATATGACTCACGGTAAAGTAATAGACTAGATGAGAAGTACAATTTGACTCCTTATTTTGATTGATAACAAATTTTTGAATAGAGACTAAGTTTAGGAATGAAAAATCAGTCTTCCTATAACTTATAGATTGCTTAAATCTTACAATTATATTTCAAATATTTTTCTCTTTCAAAATGCTTTTCGAAAATACTAACTCTTTATTTCTCTTTCTTTATGGATTTTGTGGGTGCAATCCGCTGAAAACCCTCACGAGACAAAACTCGTCCTCTAGGGGAAACCTAGAGGTTGAACGGCTTGTTGCACATGCTCAGTGCAATCGCGTGACCTGCGAAAGTGGTCTAATAATCCTTAGTATAGTTTAATTGTTTTGCTCGAGGACGAGCAAAAGATAGGTATGGGGGTGTGATTGGTCGCTAATGTTGCACATTTAGTATCATATTTCCATACTTATTATAGAATAAAATCTGCATTGTCCTAATTAAATGTTAATTTATTTGCAGGCCCATTCCTTAAGGAGAGTGAAGAGAAATGAGCCCAAAAGCCCACCAAATTCTGAATTAAATCAGAATTAATTCAAACTCAGTGAATCAAGGCAAAATCAAGAGGTTGAAAACCAGTTGAGAAGAATCCTCTCAGAATCGATCGGTTGAAGCAAAGATCAATGGCCATTTCTTCAAAATCTCGGAGCTAAACTGAAAATCCAACCCAAGATAAAGACAGAACGAGATGCCGAGGAGACCCACCAACAGGGTGTGGCCACCTGGCCACACCTTGGCCGCGGAAACGCGGCCAAAGCCGTGTTTCCGCGGCTTGGTTAGCAAGTTAGGGGGAGTGTTTGCTCCCCCAATCTTCCCGGGATCCTGTAGGTTGGGTTTTTGCTTATAAAAAGGCAGTATTTGCACTGAAAAGGGGACGACCATGCAGAGATAGGATTTAGTCCAGTTTTCATTCTTTGTACTTTAGGTTTTTCTTTTCTTTTTATGTAATTTTAATTTGTATGTAAGCTTAGGTTAGATGAAAATTCATGTAAGTAAGAGAGAGGCTTATGTTGAGAGTGACACCGATGTACCCTCCTCCTTTCTTCCATTGTTTCTGCAAGCAATAAAGGTAAATACTTTTTTATGTTCGTCTCTTTACTTTTATTTTCTTTTTCCTTCTCCTCTTTCTACTTCACCTCTTTAGTTTTGCTAAGAATGCAAGTGATCCAGAAGCATAAGTATAACAACGTTTTTGTGAGTGCCAACGATACTTCATGAAGATGTTCTCCTCCCCAAGATCCATATCACTTCATTCTTGCTCGGCTTGATGATATAATGCGAACGGGGACTGAGCTCGATCCTTTGACTTATGCGTTGAACGCCTCCGAAGTAAGGTAGAAGATGCAAGGGTTCCAGGTAAGTCATCAACCAAACTAGGTAAGTACTTTTTTAATCTTCTTTCTTTTCTTTTATTTTTAGTTTAGATCACCAACACGATTTCTTTTACCACATCTTCCAAATCCTTTTTCATTCTTTTTCAATTTATTTGTACATAGTCATTTTCTGATTTTCTCCACCTTCTCATTCTACCGTTTTCTTTCTAATTTTAACCTATAACTTTTTTTTATTTTCATGACTTAAAACAAAGAAGAACCTTCGTTTTTCTGCATAAAGATTTCAATAAAAAAACCTTGAACGCTTATATCGCTAACCCTCCTTGTGGATCATGACCCGCATAGCCACTTGCTATATAGCGGTAAGAATTGAGCACTTGCACATCTCTATGGTTAAGTTCTGAAATTTCGTATTTTTGTGCGGGTTCAAGCTTCAATCACGGGTCGATCTATAGGGAGGATGCGATGGAAGCTTTTTGGAACGTTTTCTCTAACAAATAGTTGGGAAAAAACATTGATTGTGAGAAAAAGGATTTAATTAAGTAGAGGAGATTATAGTCTGCTAATCATCTACCACAACTAAGTGTTAGTCTAAAAGGGAAGAACATCATATTAAAGCCATAAAAAACTGCCCAAAGGTTTTGATTGAAAATCAAGTAAGATGAGTAAAAATATCGTAAACCCTAATTAGAATACACTAATTATAATTAAACTTTAGTTCATCCTTGTTTCTAAGCATAGCATAAGAAAAGTTTTTTAAACCTAACAAGATGCTATCAAAGTTTTTAAATATGAACTAAGAATAATCATAAAAATGTGTAAACCTAAATTAATTCAACTTAATTAATTATCCATCTTTAAAAATTATCAATTTAATCCTAGGGTTTCTAATTAGCATGGATTTTAATTAGTTCATCTTTTAGACTGAACTTAGTTGATCGAGAGATTAGCAAACTACAAGTTAATTTAGTAATTCATATTTTTATTATTTTCAGGATATTAAAAAAGAAAGTTGCATAAAAAAGAAAATAACAAAATAAAAGAAACTAAAGCAATAAAACAATTAAATTAAAAAACAAGAGAAATAAAAAGAATAATGAATCTTTATTAATGGATGCCACCGGCCAATTACATGTTCTTCTTCTTCTTCAAAAATCTTCTTCTCCAAATAGAAAGCAAAATAATGCAAAGAAATTCAAAAAATAAAATAGCTAACAAGAAATTCTATACTCAATCTCTGAGATGCCTCTGCTGTGTTTCTCTTCAAGAGTATTTATAGAAGATTTGAGAAGTAAAGTCCCACACAAACACCTCCACAAAACCTGACACATACGACAACAGAATTGTCGCATTTCCACGGCAAAAAAGGAGGGGCCACGGCAATTTTAGGGAGTTAGCACGTGGCTTAATCTCGTCTGTTTATGTGGAGATCTTGTAGGTCACCTAGAGGGGGGTGAATAGGTGACTACCTAATCTAATGATGAATAATGCAGAATTAAAAACTATTTAAGAAAACTAAACTATTATGCAAAACACACTAAGTATAATACAAGAGTGTAACTGAATTCTCGATGAAGGGCTCTGAACTATCTCCTCAAAATTCCTCTAGATTAAGAGTTGAGATGCCACTATGGCTCTCTTGATTGAATACAAGTGTGAACAAACAATCCCAAGCATATATCAATAAGGCACAAGATATATCAAGCATAAAAAGATATAAGCAATGTAAGCATGCAAGATATAAACAAAAGCGAGAGATAGAGAGAGCAATTGCAAATACGGGAGATTTGTTTCGAGGTTCGAAGCTCTGCGTTCCCGCCTTCACACTATGAAGGATTTCCACTAAGAACGATCCCACCGGATCACTCGGTGTCGCAACACCTACAAGGAGTTCACACTAGAACTCTTAAACTCACTAGTCCCTCTCTTGTTCCCACAAGAACAACACACGCAAGCACACTAGCTTGCCAGGCCGCACCTCTACACCGAGCTCCCATAAGAACTCAAAACAACACGAACCCACAGGTTCGCCTCCTCAAATACAAAGTTGAACACTTTGGTGATCTCAACACTTTGATCATCAAAAAACACTCTCACAACAAATCTCCTATAAGATAGATATGGTAATGAAAAGCTTAAGTATGTGTGAGAAAAACTAAGATAGATTTTGTGGTGAAAAATTCAAGAAATCACTTTTGAAAACACTCTTGATAAACTCTCCTTTTGATATGAAAATATTAGCGCTAAAATAAGTGGAGAAAACCTCTACAAGAGATGGGAAAAACTAGATTTAAAACTCTCCAAAAATCTTGTCTAAAACAGCCCAAGGGAACCCCATTTTATAGGCTTCTAAAAACTAGACGTTGCAGGACAACTTAGTAGAAAAGTCTGTTGTCGGTCGACCGGCTAACAGTCAATCTTCTGACCATTGCAGATTACCGGTCGACCGTTCCTGGGCTTTGATCTACCAGTCGACCGCCCGGTCGACCGAGGCCAGATCCAAAGAGCAGAGCTCTCTGGTCGACCGGGGCCCGATCTAGAGAGGAAAGCTCTCTGGACGGTCGACCGGCCCACTAGCCAAATGGCCGTGCATGTTTTATGCACATCGGTCGACCACCTGGTCGACCGACTTCTGGCTCGGTCGACCGTCCGGTCGACCGGCAGAAGGCCAGGTCTGAAATCTTTTTGTAATTAAAACTTGGTCTTTTTAACTTTAATAAAATCCCATAAAATCATATAAAATCTACAAAAATAGGTTCATTAAAATACTTTGATGTACAAACATGTTTAATCAAAATTCAACACATATTATAAACATTTTGAACCATTTTTGACTATAAAAATTTTGCCTTAAACAAAAACCTATATTTTTCAAAATCAGTCTCAAAATTGAAAAACAATTTTTTTCAAAACTTCTCCAAATACAAAAACAAGATATTTTAAACTCTATTGAAGCTTAGTGTGCACGGATATGATCCATTACACATATAAGATAAATATCTATGTTTTTGATAATAAGCTCTAAAATAAGTTTTGATAAATCCAGAACTTAAACCTATTTTGTGAAAATACAAATAAATTTTGTGTGTGTATATGAACTTGAGCAATCCACAACTAATCTATCTTTTAATTTTATTTAAAAACAAATCTAAACACTTAAAAACATGACACAAGTCTCCTAAAAATCTTCTCTTGAAAATCTTCTTCTCCTTCTTGACTTGGTTCAAACCTTGATCCATGAGGTAGACTCCTCTTGAGTACTTGATGCAATCTTGATGCGCGAGCTCTAGAATTAACACATGATAGCACCAAAACTTGACTTCGAATCTTTTGTTGAAGCTAAACACCTACTAAGATCTTGATCAAATATCTGAAACTAAATAAGCACAAGATCGTTAGTACTATAACTACATGAGTTAATTATTATCAAAACTAGAGCAATGGGCCTTTGGGCCAACAATCTCCCCCTTTTGATGATGACAAAACTCATGGAGTTATATATGCATGGATTAAAGTTAAGCTTCATAGATGCTCCCCTTAGCTCATGCATAGAATAAACATAAAGATGTTCAATAAAGTGCATAATCTAAACGAAAACATATATGCATAAACTTATCAAATTCTTCTCCCCTTTTTACATAAATAAGAAAATAAACATGCATATATAAACTCTCAAAATTCTTCTCCCCCTTTTTATCAATTCATAAACAAAGGACGATAATAAATCAAACAATAAAGATGTATATACGATATACATTCATGAAGAGGAGATACGTAAAGTTAGCTCCCCTGCATACATGCATTACATGAAGAAGGGATAACAAGATCCTAACCCGCATAAACATAATATATAATTTATAAGCGGAGATATTAAGCTCACCTTACACACGTGTACCACATAAAGAAGAGATGTCAAGCTCCTCAATGTGAGATACACTCAACATGAATCTATATATAGAAGAGATGTGAAGCTCCCCTTGCATATAGGAATACATATCAACAAATTTTAAAACAAAATTTTTGATAATACTCAAAACAAAATTTTGAAATTTCTTAAGTCAACAAAACAAATTTTGATACCAATGAAATCAAATTGTAGTTGACAAAATAAAAGTTGGTATCACTTGTAAATAAACAAAATTTTAAGATACCAATAGTAGATTTTTTATACCAATTGAAATAGAAACATTTGTAAATTTTTGATACCAATTAAAAAGTAAAATATGAAGTATATTTTGATATCAATTGAAATACCAATTGAAAACAATGCATAAGCTAATTAAGGTACCAATTAATATTTAAAAATTAGTCAAACTTAGTATAAACATAATTTGTGCTTTAAGAATGTAACGATATTATAAAACAAGCATAATTAAATCATATATATGTATGTATGAAATTGTTGAAACTGATATTAATTGAAGTTTAAAGCATACATATATAAGAAACACATATGAGTATACAAAGATAAAATTCCTTGAAGATCATGTGTATAATTCATAACTATCACAGTTTCATGCACATGTTTAAATGATTTTCAATTTTAAGCATACAAGGCATGGTTGCCCATCCACCGTCCTTTAAGGGTAGAAGTTTTTAAAAATATGATTTGAAAATAGTTGTAAATTGAAAACACTACCAAACGAAGAATAAATAACTAGTTTAAAGTAATTTTTGAAAAACTAGTTAAAGATCCTTCAAACATGAAAATAAATCATATATATCCCATGAAGCGTGCTAAATACACAAGAGTTGACACTTGAAATTTATAAAGCTCAAAAATGTGTTCATGAAACAAAGTCATGAGTAAAAAAAATGTGAGTACACAAGAATCATGTGAATAGCACATTCATGAAATAGTTAATAAGGCTCAAAATAAACATGAATTTCTTTTATCAAAAACATGAAAATCATAAAAATTTATTTTTCATCATATTTAAACAAACTTCAAGGTATATGTATGTTTTATCAAAACTAAAAATATACATACATATCCCAAATACAAACGAATCCATAATAGAATTTACATGAAGGCAAGTGATTCAAGGGTATACATGAATATTTATTAGTTTTAGACAAAAATAGCATATACGTGAAGCAAAACATGTACAAAGATACGGAAGACAAGTATAAATGAGAGAATCATCAAAACTAGGTTATATATGTACATGTAATGAGTACAAATGAGCATAAGGTACAAACATATAATCATCAAGTGTAGCTCACTACTTGTACAAGTATATACACAAGTTTTAATGAAAAATTCATCTAAACAAGTATTCACCACATGAAGTATAAAACATGATTATTTAACATAAATTCAAAACATGCTAAAATTATCAATGTAGAAGCATGTAAACTAATGGGAGTTTAGAGATAATAACCAAACCATATGAACTATTCGCTAAGTCTCCAAACTATGGTGGTCCTCCCATCAAACATCCTTGAAGGTGATGCATCTATAAATGTAATCTTTGGGCTTGAAACGCATCCACCATCAAGGCACCATTCCTCTCACGTCATATGAGAGCCCGCACCAACATTAAATCAAGAGGTGGGGATTTTGGTACCCATTTCTTCTTGGGTCCACGAGGGTTAGCTCATAAGGAACCAAACATTTTACTTTTCAAAATTTATATGATTTATTCTATCAAAATAAAACTTTGCTAAATGGCCTTTGCAGTCACAATGTGTGCATTTGTACACTCTAGCATGCATATGAGAATGAGTGTGATCATAATGTGCATAGTGTGCACATGTATGCCGTGAGTCATGTACATGAACATGTGGAGCTTGTTTCTTTTGTAACAAGGTTTCCAATTTAGAATGGTTTAATACACAATTCTCAAAGTTGAGCTCAAAAAATCAATTTTATTTTTCAAGACTTAAATCTCATTTTTATCAATAGTATCATGAAAAACATGGCAAGGATCATTATAAGAATCAACAATCTTTTTCTTTTTAGAAATATTTTCCTTTTCTTTTGAAATAATTTTTCTTTTCAAAGAGTTATTTTCTTCCAAAATAATTTCTTTTTCTTTTTCTACCAAACTAATTTTATTTTTAAAAGAATTATTTCCTTCACAAATATCATTTAATTTAGAAGACAAGGAAATATTCTCCTTTTATAAAAATTCATTTTCTTTTGAAATGCATTCAAATTTATTTTTTAATCTTTTATTATCCTTTTTAAGAATATCATATTTTTTAGAATTTGTTGACAAAATAAAGCAAGTTCATCATATGACAAAATTTACCTAAAGGGGATTATCCCTTGGACCATGTAGCATATGTTAGAAGCCTCGCTTCTATCATTCGAGTCACTCCCAGCATAGTATTGCTTTTGTTCACCAAAGAGACTAGAGTGTTCCATACAATAAAAGCCAAATCAAACTTAGCAACTCTAGATAAATATTCATCATTTAGGGTAGATTTTAAAGCATGAAGGGCTTTTGCATTATCCTCAAGATCTTTACCATCTAAACAATATGAATTTTAATAGTGGCAAAATAAACATGAATACCTAGGGCTTTGAGGTATACTGACATCTTAACCTTCCAAATTTAGATGTTAAGAATATCAAACATAGGAGGTGTCATGAAATCCATTTGTGTGTAAACAAATATTGTGATTAGCTAAAATGAGAATATTTTAACTCAAGATTGTTAGACCCAAATCAAGAGCACCAAGCTCTGATACCACTTGTAGGTCACCTAGAGCATGGGTGAATAGGTGACTACCTAATCTAATGATGAAGAATACAGAACTAAAAACTATTTAAGCAAACTAGAACAATTATACAAAACACACCAAGTATAACACAAGAGTGTAGTCGAATTCTCGGTGAAGGGCTTTAGACTATCTCCTCAAGATTCCTCTAGATTAAGAGTTGAGGTGCCACTACGACTCTCTTACTTGAATATAAGTGTGAACAAACAATCCCAAGCATATATCAATAAGGCACAAGATATATCAAGTATATAAAGATATAAGCAATGTAAGCATGCAAGATATAAACACAAGTGAGAGATAAAGAGAGCAACTGCAAGCACGGGAGATTTGTTTCGAGGTTCGAGCACCCTTACTCTACGTCCCTGCCTTCAACACTATGAAAGATTTCCACTAAAAACGATCTCACCGGATCACTCAATGCTACAACACCTACAAGGAGTTCACACTAGAACTCTTGGACTCACTAGTCCTCTCTTGTTCTCGCAAGAACAACATACGCAAGCACACTAACTTGCTGAGGCCGAACCTCTACATCGAGCTCCCACAAGAACTCAAAACAACACAAACCCACAAGTTCGTCTCCTCAAATGTAAAGTTGAACACTTTGGTGATCTCAACACTTTGATCACCTAAAAACACTCTCATAACAAATCTCCTATAGGATAGATATTGAAATGGAAAGCTCATGTATGTGTGAGAAAAACTAGGATAGATTTTGTGGTGAAAAACTCAAGAAATCACTTTTGAAAACACTCTTGATAAACTTTCCTTTTGATATGGAAATATTATCTCTAAAATAAGTAGAGAAAACCTCTATAAGAGATGGGAAAAACTATCTTTAAAACTCTCCAAAAATCTTGTCTAAAACAGCCCAAGGGAACCCCATTTATAGGCTCCCAAAAACTAGTCGTTGCAGGCCAACTCAGCAGAAAAGTCTGCTGTCGGTCAACTGGCCAACGGTCAAATTTTTTATCATTGCAGCCTGTCGGTCGACCGCCCAGTAGACCGTTCCTGGGATTTGACCTACAGGTCTACCTCCTGGTTGACCGTTCTTGGGTTTTGACCTACCGATCGACCGGGGCTAGATCCAAAGAGCAGAGCTGTCGGCCGGTCGACCGGGGCCAGATCCAGAGAGCAGAGCTCTCTGAACGGTCGATCGCCCGTCGACCGGCCCACTAGCCAAATGGCTATGCACGTTTTGTGCACATCAGTCAACCGCAAATAAGTTTTGATAAATTCAGAACTTAAAACTATTTTGTGAAAACACAAATAAATTTTGTGTGTATATGAACTGGAGCAATCCACAACTAATTTATCCTTTACATTTTATCTAAAAATAAATCTTAACACTTACAAACATGACACAAGTCTCCTGAAAATCTTCTCTTGAAAATCTTCTTCTTCTTCTTGACTTCGTCCAAACTTTGATCCATGAGTTAGACTCCTCTTGAGTACTTGATGCAATCTTGATGCGCGAGCTCTTGAATCAGCACATGCTAGCTCTAAAACTTGACTTCGAATCTTTTGTTGAAGCTAAACACCTACTAAGATCTTGATCAAATATCTAAAACTAAATAAGCACAAGATCATTAGTACTATAACTACATGAGTTAATCATCATCAAAACTAGAGTGATCGGCCTTTGGGCCAACAAATCTATCTTCAGAATCTTCATTTGATCCCAAATTTTAAAATATTTCAATCTTGGAGATCAAGTTATCTCTAAATCTAGGTTAAATTCAAATATTTTTTCCTTTATTTTCAACTTGTAGAGCAAGCAACTAGAATTTGAACAGAAGTACACCTTTATCTTCAATTAGGATGAAGATTTATCTTGTTCTATCTTTTTTCTCTTCTAGGTTTTAAATTAAATTAATTTAAAATGTAAATTTAAATAGGTTAGACTAAAAGCTTCCTTTATCTTCCCAATTAATCTTTATTTTCATAATAATTGTGGCCTTTTGATTTCTTTTCGATTTTCTCTTAGATTATGGAGGCCTGCACATTACTAAACAATAAATGAATTAAATAGTAATATTTTATAAAAAAAGTAAGAAAATGTTACTAAAAGTATGCATTATTGATGAACAATCACACCCCCACACTTATCTTTTTGCTCGTCCTCAATTAAAACAAAAAAGAAAAAAATTAAACTAATCTAACCTAATTCACTTTCGTAGGAATCGCGATTGCACTTAGCACGTGAAACAAGTCGTTAAACCTCTAGGTTACCCTTAGAGGACGAGTGTTGTCTTGTGAGGGTTTTTAGCAAATTACATCCACAAAATTCATAAAGAAGAAAAACTATTAGTATTTTCGAAAAGTATTTTGAAAAGGAGTGAAAATATTTGAAGTATTATTGTAAGAGTTCAAGTAATCTATAAGATGTAAGAAACATAATTTTTCATTCCTAAACTTAGTCTCTATTCAAAAACTTGTTATTAATTAAGGTAAGGAGTTAAACTTAAATTTCTCATCTAATCTATTACTTTACCCTAAATTATATAAACCTTCATGGCCATGAATATTTTGACTAGGGATCTTAAACTCTAACTCTTATGCCTTATTTTTTATATATTTGGTGGTGTTATTCCTAATTATATTAGGCTTTCTGATCTGCCCATGTAACGAGCTAGTCAGTGTCACCCAAACCAGAAGGTCTTAGGGCATTGGATGAGAAAACACCTTAAAGACTTAAGGACTCGAGCAAATAAGAACACAAAACTAAGAATTTTATTATATGGACCACTTTTAGGCATGAATACTTATGCTTTATGAGGCACAAATACCAAGTTTAATCAGAAGATTTTTTTATACATATTTTTTATATTTTATTTTTTTATAAGATATAAGAATCTTTATTTTTGAACTCTAAGTGTAAGTGTATAAAGTGTGCATATTTCATCAAGGTAAAGATAAAACTAAATTACTTTTTCAAATTTTCTTCCTAACCCTAGAATCAAACAAATCATCTTATTTGATCAAGTATAAGAAATCCTAATTATTATTCTCTTATTCTTTAAAATTGACTTAATTTCTTACAAAAAATGTCAAAATATTATTCTCTTTACAAAAATTTTTTATCTTTATCTTTATTTATTTTTTTGTGTAAAAAAAGTTTGTTAGTAAAACTACCTATGTCAATATGTATATTTATTTAATATTTTAGTTTTCTTTTTTTTTATCATGTTAATTATGTTACATGCTAAAATGTTAGATGTTAAATGTTAGAAACTCCCCCACACCCATCTCATGCATTGTCCTTAATGTATGAATGAATGTATGCATACAAGGAATAAAGTGTAGAAAGAGGTGCAAAAATATGTACAACATCATGTTTTCTCATACCTAGATCTTTTTAGGTCTTATCCCTCTAGCTCACTTCCCATCATTCTAATGGTTCTCTTTATAGGCACAGGACGAGGCCAATCTTTTTGTTATTTTAGCTTTCTTCCTCTCTAGTCTCATCTTTCTAAATCTCTTCTTCCTCATATGTCTTCATCCATTGTTCAAAAATTGATTACCATTACACTTCTCAGTTGAAACTTTCTCACTACGAATGTCTAGAAATTCTAACTCAATTTCATATATCTCCTCAAAGCTTAGATCTACACTTTCCCCTAGAGGTGTGTAACTAATCAAAATATCTCTAATTGGTTTATCCAAACACATGAGTTCTTCTTCAAAGAGGCTTTCAAAGGTTAAGTCAATTGAAAGTTCTTGAATTATATTCTCATGCGATATATCATCGATTGGCTCATTGAAATTGAAGACAATCAAATCAAAATTACTTTTTTTTTTAGAAGGGACTCTAAAATTAGAATCTCCAACATATATCTTCTCATTAATATAATCGCATTTATCCTTAAATAATTCATCAAGAAATAGAGGTTCATTCTCTATACTTTAACTTTCTTCTTCACAATTGTTCTCAATGAAGTTTACCTCAAATATTTGTTCTTTTATCTTATGAGGTTGTTGTTCTAAGTTGAAGACATTGACCTCTTTAGTTATATCTCCAAAGGTTAATCTCATGAATCCATACCTACAATTGATGATCGCAAGTGCAGTTGCAAGGAATGGATGCCCTAAGATAATGAGAGTTTGAGAACTAGGATTGGGCACAGGTTGGGTCTTAAGAACAATAAAATCTACTGGGTAGATAAACTTCCCAACCCAGATAAAGACATTGGTAATTTCTCCTTTGAGAATTTTTACAGACTGGTCAGCTAATTGGATTGTAACTTTAGTCAGATTAAGCTCGCCCAACCCAAGTTATTGGTAGACTGAGAAAGGGAGTTAGTTGATACTTGCTCCCAAATCAAGAAGTGCACGATTAATTGCAGGTTGACCTATTATGCAAAAAATGGTAGGGCAATCAAGATCCTTGTACTTGACAGGAATTTGATTGGACAATAGCTCACTAATGTTGGCTAGAAAAATCTTCTTGGGCACATTAGTCTTTCTTTTCTTGGTGCACATGTCCTTAAGGAATTTGGCATAGCTAGGGACCTATTGGATTGCATCAAGAAGAGGTACATTAATCTTGACTTGATTAAAAATCTCACATACCTTATCTATTTGTGCACTTTATTTTTAAGCATATTTGGGTAAGGTGTTATAGGCTTGTGCACATTTTCAGCTGAGTTATCTTTTTCAGTGTTGTCGGAGTTAAGTAGAGGTGGAATGGGACTGGGAAAGGTGGATGCTTGTGTTAAACTTGATGGTGTTGACACTTGGTTATCAACTTATTTTTCTGACCGTAATGTATGAATTAAATTACACTGATTTAGATATTGAGCCTCAATGGCTTGCCCAAAGTTTCTTGGATTTGGCAATGGCTGTCTAGGAAGAGTTCCTTTTTGTCTTTCACTAATTGGATTAGCTTATTGACTCAATTGCATCTCTATCCTAGTCATGACTTGAGCTAGTTTTTCTTGGGTTTTAACCAAAGTGTCTACTTTTCTTTCCATATTGCAGAGTCTTCTTTCCATATGTGAATTTTGGAAAGAGGGTGGAGGACTTTGGTAGGGAAAATTTTGTTGATAAGGAGATTGTTGGAAATTGTTG
Source organism: Agave tequilana (assembly GCA_038442645.1). NCBI lineage: Eukaryota > Viridiplantae > Streptophyta > Magnoliopsida > Asparagales > Asparagaceae > Agave > Agave tequilana. Next base: position 117,936 of record JAVJIF010006493.1, read on the forward strand.
AAGAATTTGGCCTTGATTGATCATTGTTGTTTGGGCCCCATGAGAAATTTGAGTGATTTCTCCAGCCGAGATTATAGGTGGATGAATATGGATTATTTATCGGGCCTTGTGAAGACTGCATTCATATGCCCGGGTAACATTTGATGAGTTAGAAAGACGGAATATTTTTCGAACACGTGGTTCATGGCCTTAGAGTAAGTACAGCCCCCTGAAAGTGCTGGGCTGACTTGGTTCACCGAGATTGGCTTCTTAATTTCTAGAGCTTCTAGTCTTTACATCACAGCAGCTAGTTTAGCTTCAATAGTTATGTTTGCCTCAATGGAATACGCACCTCCTTCAGAAGAGCTAGGTCGTTAGTCCTAAAAAATGTTTGAGTTGGTTCCCATTGGATGGGTCTTATCAGCCAAATCTTCATATAACAACCATCTGTCGTCTTTATTTTTTTTCAAAAATCCTCCTTGTTTTCGTTTGATATTCTAATCGATCGTAAAGAGCTTAACAAAGTCGTCATTTCTCTATCCCATGATGAGGGCCTTGGGCAAGGAGGTCCTTAAAATATTCGAAGTACTTTCAAAAATGTTTATTAGCTGTTTGCTTAAACTGCAAGATGCTTTTCTTAATTTGCTGTTCGAAAGGAGGAACTGAATTAAGCAAGAGTTCAGAGTAAACCATTTATGTCCTTATACTGATGTTCAAACTCTGAATATGTGTGAAGATTTACTTTACTCCTTCGAATTACCGTTCATAGCATAAGCTATAACGGGTCGTATCCGCAGGGAGGGTAGCGATGGAAGCATTCACAGTTTTTATGTTGAAGTTTTTGAGAAGAAAAATGAAGGTTCTTCTTTGTTCAAAAATCAGAAAGCAAAACAAAGTAAAAAGAAAATGAAGAACTTTTGTAGAGTTTTTAAGAAAGGAAAACAGAAGCGAGGAAAACGGAATGAAAAATGATGACGTTGGAAAAAGAGAAAGTTTTAGAAAAGAGTTTTAAAATTTAATGGAGAGAAAATCATAACCAACTAACATTCTATACTACTAACTTACTAATCTCATTGGGTGACTCATGCTTCATGTAGATTCATTAGCAATAGTCCATCTTACTTTGTCAAATCAATATGTTGTCCCAAATTGAGGATATGTTCTCATCTTGGCTTGGCTAGGTGGCCTCCTTGGATCATTGGCTCCCAATAGGTTCTCAACAATGAAACATAGGTATTCACACTTTAGGTATGCTAAACAAGAATGTAAGATCCATTAATTCATCAAAGCAATAGTTATCTAGCATGAAATAAGAAGCTTGTACAATAGGTGTTAGCTTACTAAAGTGAGCCATCTTCATGTTCCATCAAGGCACTTGCTCAAGAAACAAGGCTCTAAATTAGGCACACATGAATCATATGGAGGTGATACAAAGCATTCACTAAGATTTGAAACACTAGTCATCTTCATTGGGAATAAAAAGACTTGTTAATTACAAGACTAGAAATAAAACTTCCAATGATTCATATGAGTTGGCAATCACCCAAGAGTTAGTAGTTAGTAGAGTTAAAAGTTAGTCATGTTAGGGGATTAATTAGCTAAGAAAAGAAAAGTAAGAAAGAAGACACAGTAAAATAAGTGCAAGAAGGTAAAGAGCTTTGAAAGTAAATGCAATAGAATAAGAAAATTTGAGGAAGTAAAGCTTGAGCCTTTGTATTTGAATTTTCACTTTCTTCAATTACAGAGATCTCTCTCTCACCCTCTCTCTTTCTTTTCTGGATCTAAAGTAGAAAATGAAAATTACACAAGAAGACTAAAGAACTCCTAACTATTTTCTAAAACAAAATGCTATACTCTCCTCTGATTTTACAGAGGCCCTGGGGGTCCTTTTATAGGCCTCAGGAGCTGATCGTGACCCATAATAGTCGTAGGATCAATCGCCTAATCAACGGCCAAGGATATGTCGCGGATCCTCGGCCAGAGTCGCGTTTCTATGGCAGCATATTAGCCCTTGAGCCAGCGATCGCTCTGACATTCTGTTATGGTGCAGGTGCCCAGCCAGAGCTTCTAGAAGTTGGGGAATATGCCTTAGTTCGTTCCATAGTTGGGCTTCCTTGATGCGGACTCCTAAAAACAATTTTAATTCCTTGAAAAATCTAAAATTTGGGCCTTCTTCTCCATTAAAGAATGGACCTAAAAAATAAGAGAGAAAAACATTAAAAAATCCTATTTTTATTAATATAAAGCATGGTAATATGATATAAAATGATACAAAATGAACTCCAATCACACCCCCAAATCTAGCTTTTGCTTGTCCCTGAGTAAAATAAGTAAAGAAAAAGAAAAAACCCTAACTAAATTATTATACCACTTTCGTAGGTGACACGATTGCACTGAGCTCGTGCAACAAGCCGTTAAACCTCTAGCTTACCCTAGAGGAGTGTTGTCTCCTGAAGGTTTTCAGCGGATTGCACCCACAAAATCCAAAGTAAAAAAAAGTTAGTGATTATTTTTCAAAAAAGAAAAGGAAGAAAAAAATTTATAATCCATTTTTACAAGAATTTAGGTGACCTTTCGGTTTCAGGTTATCCTAAACTTTTCCTTCTTTTTATAAGCCTCCATTCGGAATTTCATCTTCAACTTTGGTTAAGTTTTCAAAAATAGAGAGAAAACTAGATTTTGTATCAAACCTAACATATATACATTTATATGTATGAGGAATTATTCTTAGACAATGGTACATTTATATATATATATATACATATATATTTATATTTATATATTTATATATTTACACTTATTTATTCCCTTAGCTTCATTAGGCTTTCTAATTCACCCATGTAGCGAGCTTTTTACCGATGACTCCCAGACCAGACGGTCTTAGGGCACCAGATGACCATACATCCCTGAGGTTCAAGGACTCGAGTAAATTAGGCCACGAATGCTAAGAACTGAACCACTTTTAGGCGTGACTGGTTATGCTTCTTAAGACACAACTAACCAGCTTAATTGATGATCAAGTTTTTATTTATCTATATAAATTTTCTTTTTTATATTTTTTATATAAATATAATAAAGTTACTAAGTCCTTGATTAATCCCTCAGCATGTAAATGTATATAGTGTTTAGGAAAAATTCAAAGTCTAACTATCTTACTATTCTTTTCTTTCTTAACCTAAAGATCCAACAATGCTTCTTATTTTAACTTATATCAAGAAATTCTAGTTTAAAATTTTCCTAATTCCTAAGATCAAGTTAATTCTTTTTTAAAAATGGATCACAGAAAATATTTATTTTTATTTTTATATATATATATTTCTCTTTTTTTTATAAGAAAAGAAAAATCTAAGAAAATTCTAGAAAATTAAAATCTACTATGAAAATCCTAGAAAATCAGAATCAAAGTTAGTTCTAAATCTTAAAATGAAAGAAAATCTATGTTAGTATCTACCCCCCATACCTATCTCATGCATTGTCCCCAATGTATGCAAGTAAAATATATGCATGAAATAGGTAAAGAAAAGATATCACCCCCTCTTTCGACTCGGACCAGCGGTGGTGTTAGGTCCGGCCGACTGCAATCGCCGTAAACCCTCCTCGATGCAGTCTAGGCGAGTGGTCTACTCCTCTACCTACTCCCTCAATCTAACTTGCCCCTTAAAGATTTTCTTCATGCCTCTCCAAATGGTAGACATGAAGGCTCTCGAATCAAGGGGTGGGTCATGCTGCCAAAAGGCCGGGTCATCATCATCCTCCAAGAGTTCCTCCGAAGAGGACTCAACCGGGGCATCTTCGGGTTGGCTTTGAGCCTTCTATCCTGTTCAGTACAGCGAGCCCCTATTATAGTCATGTACTCAATTAAAGGTAGGGGGTCGCTATGGTGCAGGTTGCTAGGGACTTGTGTGTAGTCCTCCAACATATCAACAGTGATAATAAGGTCCCCAATAGTCAAGTGTACAGTGAAGTGGTGGTTATCAAAATGTTGAGGCTTGGTCAATAGAAGAATAAAAGAGCTTGACAAGCTCGGGACAATAGTAGGCCTCATGGTTAGAGTTATCGTACACCAACGTATACCAATTCCATTCCTTTATCCTATCAAAAAATATGTAGCAATAACCATGAATATAGCTAAAGAGTCTAGCAAAGTCTTTCTCAGCAAATATTAAGAGTGTCATGAGTGAAAATACAAAGAAAAGGAAAGAAAATCGTAAACCTCCCCCAGAATCCGTGGGGGAAACAAATCAGATTGTAGAGAGCAATCTACAGGGAAAAAAGTAGATCGCATTGTAGATCTGAGATCTACATAAAGCAGCGACCATAGAAAAATTTGGCGACGCTCTGGACTCCTCAAGATAGCCCCAGATGTGCGGCTGTGGCTGAGGAAATGCGACACTTTCAGGGAGGCAGGGGCTGGGGAAAATTAGGTGACAGCGCGCTCTATCTCTCTTCTCAGATCGGCTCTCAGACTTTAGGGTAGAGAACGGGAGAGGTGTAGGAGGGTTTTTATAGGGGCGTAAGAAGGGTAGATTTCCTTATTTGCCCTAGGAAAAATTGAAAATTTCAAACCTAGGGTAAATATCTGGTTATTATTAAGAAAAATGAGTATATAAAGGGAAGAAAACCTAGGTGCTATTTAGCATTTAGGTCTATTATTATTTTATTTTTCTTTTCTTGTTTTTCTATGATATTTTATTTTTCTTTATTATTTATTTTTTTATTATATTTTTTATTTTATTTTTATTTCTTTTATTTCTATTTTTTTGCTTTGATTTATTGTACAAGGTAGGTCCCAAAAAGATTTACAAGGAACACTGTAGGAAATTTTAGGAAAGGTCTGGTCACATGTAGACTGGGTCACAAAGACCCAGTTCAAGAATATCGTGTGACTTTGACTCCGTGGTGTAGAATGGTTTTAGTCATTGTCCATTAACTTTGAACATGTTTCCATTCTTGGGATCTGAAATCTCAATAGCACCATGAGGGAAAACTATTTGTACAATATACGGTCCTGACCACCTGGTTTTCAGCTTACCATGGAAAAGGTGGAGTCTGGAGTTTTACAATAGAACTTTTTGTTCGGGGACAAATTTCTTCCTATTAATGGATTTGTCATGAAAAAATTTAGTTCTGTGTCTAGAGATCTGAGCATTATCGTACGCATCATTTCTTATCTCTTCTAGCTCAGAAATCTGCAACTTCCTCAAGTCACCGGCTTTGTTTAAGTCAAAGTTTAACTGTTTGATCGCCCACATCACACGGTGATCAAGCTCTACGGGCAAATGGGTATGGCTTCCTAAATATAACTCGATATGAAGACATACCTTGTAGACATTTAGTTCTGTGTCTAGTGATGGTTGATGTTACAGCTTTAGCGATTCTACCGTGATAGCAAAGTGGCTATACAGGTCGTATCCACAAGGAGGGGGGCGATAGAAGCTTGATGTGCGATCTTCTTTGTTAATAGAAAAGATGTTTCTTTGTTTAAAGAATGAATTAAAAGAAAAAAAAAGATTGTAGAGATGGTTTGAAATATTTTAATATTGGAAAAGTGTTTTATATTTTTAGAGATGGAAAAGATGCATGACTAACCTTCTACTAATTGCTCCCACTAACCTCTAACTTCTTGAGGACAGTCTTGTAGGCATTCTGATATGCCCATAAGGCATCAACAAGTTTGACTGACCAGTCCTTACGATTCTGTCCTATAGTTTTCTCTAATATTAGTTTTATTTGTCTATTAGTAATTTTCACTTACTCGTTCGTCTGAGGGTGATAAGCCATGAACAATTTATGAGAAATTGAGTATTTTCGCATTAGGGCTTCAAAAGCCCGGTTATAGAAATGACTCCCGTTGTCACTAATTATCGCATGGAGGGCTCCGAAGCGCGAAATGATGTTTTATCTTAAGAATTTGATGACAACCTGGTTGTCATTTGTTCTGGTTGGAATAGCTTCAGCCTACTTTGAAACATAGTCTACAGCTACCAAAATGAATTAGTTGACGTAAGACATAGGAAAGGGTCTTATGAAATCGATGCCCCACAAATCAAAAATTTCTACTTCCAAGATCGGTGTAAGGGGCATCATGTCTCGGCGTGTAATTCGATCCATCATTTGACATTTTGCACAGAGTTTGCAAAAAATATGAGCATCCTTGAAGAGAGTGGGCCAGTAGAAACCACTCTGAAGGACTTTCTCAGCAGTCTTTCATGGACCGAAGTGTCCACTACAAGGTAACTCGTGACAAAATGTCAAAACGCTCTGATGTTCATCCTCAAGAAGACGCCTTTTAATTATCTGGTCAGGGAAGTAATAGAATAAATATGGTTCATCCCAAAAGAAAAATCGTATTTGTGTCACAAAGCGGGCTTGCCCTAACCTGACCAGTTTGAAGGTGTTCGCCCGGTTGCAAGGTAGTTTGCAATATCGGCATGTCAGGGCTCTTTACACCTCGTGAAGATGTGTTCATCAGGAAAATCGTCATTGATTGGTATTGTCTCAATTAGTGCATGGGGAATCCTCAAAAGGTGATCTGCCACCACATTCTCAACGCCCTTTTTATCCTTTATTTCTAAGTCAAACTCTTGCAAAAGAAGTATCCATCGAATAAGCCTAACTTTTGCATTAAGTATCTGAGGGCCGAGTGATCAGTGAAAAGCTTTGTCCTAGACCCTAGTAGGTACTGACAAAATTTCTCTAACGCAGACACAACTGCTAAAAATTCCTTTTCAGTCTTGTGTAGTTGAGCTGGGCCTCGTTGGGTGTCCTACTAACATAATAAATCACATATTGCCTGTTATCAATACGCTATCCTAGAACAGCGCCTATGGCATAATCGGAGGCGTTACACATGATTTCGAAGGGTCTGGTCCAATCAGACGCTGAGATTATTGGCGCCGAGATAAGTCTTTGCTTTAGCTCCTCCAAAGCTTATAGACATTCTTTATCAAAATCGAAGGACAAATCTTTTTCTAAGAGATTAGTTAAAGGTCAAGCAATTTTTGCTAAACTCCTTAATAAATCTTCTATAGAAGCCAGCGTACCCTAGAAATGATCTAATGTCTTTTAGGCTTTTTTGGTTCAGGGAGCTTTGCTATCACTTCCACTTTTGATCTATCAACCTCATTTCCTCTGTTTGAAATTTCATGCCCCAGGATAATTCCTTGCTTAACAGTAAAATGACACTTCTCCCAGTTGAGCATCAAGTTTTTCTCTATGCATCTTTATAAAACCAGCTTCAGATGATGCAGGCACTGGTCAAAGGAATCGCCACATATAGAGAAATCATCCATAAAAATTTCGAGAAATTTTTCCACCCTGTCCGAAGAGAGACTAAGCATGCAACGTTGGAACATTGCGGGAGCATTGCATAGACCAAAGGGCATTCGTCTATATGTAAACGTTCCAAAGGGACAAGTGAAAGTTGTTTTTTCTTGATCATCGGGAGCAATTGGAATTTGATTGTATCCTTAATATCCATTCAGGAAACAATAATACTCGTGTCCTGCCAATCTCTCAAGCATTTGGTCTATGAATGGAAGAGGAAAGTGGTCTTTACATGTGGCAATGTTCAGTTTTTAGTAATCAATGCAGACTAGAATCTTCATTGGAAGATGAGTTTGTACTAATTCCTTCTTATCATTTTCTACCACGGTAAAGCCTGCCTTCTTTGGCACAACATGGACTGGACTAACCCATTGGCTATCAGATATGGGACAAATAATCCCATTGTCTAGTAACTTCACAATTTCAGCTCGGACAGCCTCTTGTATGATTGGATTTAGTCGACGCTGTGGGTCGCATTTTTTGCTTTGCCTCTTCTGTTAAGTGAATCCGGTGCTATACAATGGATGGACTGTTTATATCAGCCATGGTCCAACAATGACCTCTCGATTTTCCCTCAACACCGCAAGAAGATCCTCTTCTTGTTGTTCCGTAAGATGAGATGGTATTATCACGGGAAAAGCTTCCTTTTCACCCAAGTATTGGTATTTGAGATGACTAGGAAGAACTTTAAGCTCGAAAGAAGGGACGTGATATATCAATGGCTGTTCCTCTTGTAAGGGAAGGATAGGGGTTGCGTTTGCTGCCTACTCCACTGTGGATTCAATGATTTGGTCAAGATTGAAGTCATCGGACTCCAAATCGAATTCATTGTCAGACTCATACCCCATCTCCGCTTCGTGTTCACTTGTCAATTCATCAATCAAGCTCACTTCGAAAGACTGATCATCTAAGTCACGAGGTTGTTTTCCCAGGTGGAAAATATTTACCTCTTTCGTCATATCTCTGAAAGTCAGATGCACAGACCCATTCCTACAATTTATGATGGCATTTGCAGTGGCTAGGAAGGGTCGTCCTAGAATGACCGGGGTTTGAGCTTTTGAATTTTGTACTGGTTGTGTCCTAGAACGATGAAATCCATGGGGTAAATGAATTCCCCGACCCGTATGAGGACATCTGTATTTTTTCCTTAGGAATCTTTACAGATCAGTCAACTAATTGTATAGTAACTCTAGTTGGATGGAGGTCACCTAGCCGGAGTTGCTGATACATAGAAAATGGAAGCAAATTGATGCTGGTTCCTAGATCAAGTAAGGCCCGGTTTATTGTGGTCTGCCCTATGATACAGGAAATGGTTGGACTCCCAGGGTCTTTGTATTTCACAGGAATGGGCCCGATTAACAACTCACTTATGTTAGATGCAAGGAAGACCTTTTTTGAGACATTTGTTTTTCTTTTCTTGGTACACATATCATTTAAAATTTTGCATATGAAAGGACTTGTTGTATGGCATCAAGAAGGGGCACAATGATCTGAACCTGTTTGAACATTTTTCTAATCTTCTCCATTTGAGCATTAGTCTTGTTGTTTGCTAGCCTATTAGGGAAATGGCACAATAGGCTTGTAAGGTTGCTCATCTATTTTGTTTTTATCATTGGACTTGGAGGTTGATGGTTATGAACTTAAAGATGGGTCATTTTGGATCATTTTGAGTTTGTGGTACAGTCATAGGAGATTTTGGAACTGATTTATTGGGAACAGGATGATTAGAAACTTGATTGTCAACTTGTTTTTCGGATCTCAAGCTATGAACAATGTTGCATTGTTTCGGGCTTATGTCTTCAGCTTCACAAATAGGAAATGGGTTCTTAGGATTAGGCAATGGCTGACTAGGAAGTATTCCTTTTGTCTTTCATTTAGTGAGTTAGCCAGTTGACCTATTTGAACTTCTAACCTATTAATACCTTGGTTGTGGTTGTTCATCATTGAGGCCTAGTTTTTGGACAAGGTTTCAATCATTCTTTCAAAATCTGACATTTTTTTATCTAGATGATTATGTGGTTGTTGTTGCCGGTATGTGGGCTGGAAGTTATGTTGGTAATTTGATTTAAAAATTCAGTTGACTCTAGTGGAAATTGGGCTGATGAGACTGAGCAGGGATTGGTGTGGAAATTGTTTCCTTGGTTGCTCAAGACCAGACTGATCCATGAGAAATTTGGATGGTTCCTCTATCCCGAGTTGTATGTCATGGAGTATGGATTGTAGTTGGGTCTGGCATAGGCTGCATTCATATTTTCAGGGTACATTTGAGCTTCATAAATAAGACACTCCTTAAATAGGTGGGTAAGAGCATGGCAATAGGTACAACCCAGATTGGTCAATTGTGTTGGGTTGATCTGGTTCACTGAATTGGGTTCCTTAGCCTCGAGTAGTTCTAGTCCCTCATCAGTTGTGTTACTTTTGCCTCGGTAGCTATAGAGAATTCAATTGAATGCATACCAATTATGGAAGTAGTGGGGTTAGTTTTCTCAGGGCAAGACTCCCACTAAATGATTTTTTCTGCTAAAGCTTCATATAGGTCCCAACCCTGTTTCTCATCTTTCTTCAAAAATTCCCCTTGATACATAGTCTCAAGGAGCGTCTTAGTTTGGTAATCTAATCTGTCATAGAGAATTTGGCACTACCGCTACTTCTCTATTCCGTGGTGAGGACATTGGGCTTATAAATCCTTAAATATTCAAAATATTTTCAGAATGGTTCATTTGTTTCTTGCTTAAACTGCATTATATTTTTCCTGATGAGGGCTGTTTTATGGATGGGATAGAACTTCTTAAGAAAGACCTTGACAAAATCATTCCATGACGAGATAGAACTAGCAGGCAGATTATATAGCCACCTCTTGGCTATGTCCTTAAGCGCAAAGGGAATGAACCTCAATCTAACAACGTCTTCTCCCAGTTAGGGAATTCTCATCCTCAAACATACTTCTTCAAACTCGCGAATGAAGAAATATGCGTCCTCGGATACTAGGCCATGAAACCTAGGGAGTGTGTTTATGAACTGAGGCCTTAGCTCAAAATTATTTCCATTTGCCTCAGGTAGAAGAATGCAGGAAAGAAGTGAAGTGCGAATTGGATAGAACTTGTCTTGGAGAGAAATATGGTTCGCCATGATTGGAATTGTATTGGGAAGTGGTGTGTGTGCAAGTAAAGTATTCCTAACAAGTCTTGATGAAATAGGATCCCGGTACCACTCTTGCATGCACAATCACAGACAACATTCACCCAACAAACAGGCGAAAAAGGAAAATAATAAACAAAAATAAAGAAAAACAATCACCAAGCTATCTATGCTCCCGGACCTAGATGACTCCTAACTGGTCGATTACCCGAGGAAGATTGTTGCTCGAATCAGACCACAACTAATCAGCCAGGTTGGGGCAAAATATGGTGAGAGGTATCCGTGCGTAAGCAACGGGTCTTAATTACGTCAGACCACGGTATCTTTGAGGTTTAACCTCTTAATCCCCAACCTTAGACACTGATTGGACTGGAGTATGAATCAAAAATAATTTCCAACCATGGCTAATCTCTTATTGAGTACGGATGTCCCTAGGGGCCAACGTCTATTAATTTTTATTTAAAAGCTTGGGATTGTGAGTGCTCAAAATGTTATTTTTGAGCTAAGGAAGGGTGATGAAATCCCCACCTTATCTTGTTATTGGGGTGGTGCCCTTAAAATTAATTTGTGCAAGTGTATAGTATATGCGAACAAGATTCACTTAAAGCGATTTAGATCAACAAAGAGATGAGCCCTATTTAATATGATATGCGAACGTACCTTGCTCCAGTACTCTTCAACAGTAAAGTAAATGAATTGAAAAGACACGTGCCTAGAATGCAAATGTCTAATCAATTTTTAGATTTTTTAACAAATTTTTTACTATTGGTTTATTAGCAGGATCTGGATGATGGCATACAAGAAATAAATTTTGTAGCAAGCCATATTTTTGCAAAGCAAGCAGCCCTGCAACAAAAATGTGAGTAGTGAACTTGTTCTTACCGGGATCCGCGGCTAGAGCTTAGAATACGCGGTAATTCAGAGGGTACTTTGTCTCTGCTTTCTAGAGCAGAGGCCCAAGACCACTTATATGTTACTGCACGCCTTATTTCCTGTTTTCTCAACCTGTAACCTGTAACAGAAAGAAAAAAATTCGTTTTAGTTCTAAAAACTTAATAAAAACCGTCGCCCTCTCCGGCAATAGCGCCAAAAATTTGTTCAAAAGGAGTAATTGAATTGAGCAAGAGTTCAGAGTAAACCATTTATGTCTTTGTGCTGATGTTCAAACTCTGAATATGTGTGAAAATTTAATTTACTTCGAATTATCATTCGTAGCATAAGCTATAACGGGTCGTATCCACAGGGACGGCTAGCGATGGAAGCGTTCACAGTTTTTATGTTGAAGTTTTTCAGAAGAAAAACCAAAGGTTCTTCTTTATTCAAAAATCAAAAAGCAAAACAAAGTAAACTGAAAATGAAGAACTTTTGTAGAGTTTTTAAGAAAAGGAAAAACGGAAGCGAGAAAACAGAACGAAAAACGGTGACACTGAAAAAAGAGAAAGTTTTAGAAAAGAGTTTTAAAATTCAATGGAGAGAAAACTATGACCAACTAACATTCTACACTACTAACTTACTAATCTCATTGGGTGATTCATGTCTCATGTAGATTCATTGGCAATAGTCCATCTTACTTTGTCAAATCAATATGTTGTCCCAAATTGAGAATGTGTTCTCATCTTGTCTTGGCTAGGTGGCCTCCTTAGATCATGGGCTCCCAATAGGTTCACAATAATGGAATATAGGTATTCACACTTTAGGTATGCTAAATAAAAATGTAAGATTCATTAATTCATCAAAGCAATAGTTAGCTAGCATGAAATAAGAAGCTTGCACAATAGGTGTTAGCTTACTAAAGTGATCCATCTTTATGTTCCATCAAGACACTTGCTCAAGAAACAAGGCTCTAAATGAGGCACACATGAATCATATGGAGGTGATACAAAGCATTCACTAAGATTTGAAACACTAGTCATCTTCATTGAGAATAAAAAGACTTGTTAATTACAAGACTAGAAATGAAAACATCCAATGATTCATATGAGTTAGCAATCACCCAAGAGTTAGTAGTTAGTAGGGTTAAAAGTTAGTTAGTCATGTTAGGAGATTAATTAGCCATAGAAAAGAAAAGTAAGAAAGAAGACATGGTAAAATAAGTGCAAGAAGGTAAAGAGCTTTGAAAGTAAATGCAATGGAACAAGAAAATTTGAGGAAGGAAAGCTTGAGCCTTTGTATTTGAATTGTTACTTTCTTCAATTACAGAGATCTCTCTCACCCTCTCTCTTTCTTTTTTGGATCTAAATGAGAAAATAAAAATTACACAGGAAGACTAAGAGAGGACTAAAGAACTCCTAATTATTTCCTAAAACAAAATGTTATTCTCTCCTCTGATTTACAGAGGCCCTGGGGGTCCTTTTATAGGCCTCAAGAGCTGATCACGACCCATAATAGCCATAGGATCAATCTCCTGATCAACGGCCAAGGATGTGCTGCAGATCCGCGGCCAGAGCCACATTTCCACGGCAGCATATTGGCCTTTATGCCAGCAATCGCTCTGACATTTTGTTATGATGCCGGTGCCCAACTGGAGCTTCTAGAAGTTAGGGAATATGTCCTGATTCGTTCCAAAATTGGGCTTCCTTGATGTGGGCTCCTAAGAACACTTTTAATTCCTTGAAAAATCCAAAATTTGGGCCTTCTTCTCCATTAAAGAATGGACCTGAAAAATAAGAGAGAAAAACATTAAAAATTCTATTTTTATTAATATAAAGCATGGTAATGTGATATAAAATGATGCAAAATGAACTCCAATCATTTGTGCAGTCTTTTGAATGAGATAGAATTTCCTCAAGAAGGCCTTGATGAAATTATCCTATGAAGATATGGAACTAGCTTCTTGACTGTAGAGCTATTTATTTGCTAAGTCTTTCAAAGAGAATGGGACGAAAGGTTACTTAACGGCGTCTACTCCTAGGTTGGTTATTTTCATCATGAGACATACTTTCTCAAATTCCCTTATGAAAAAGTATGCATCCTCGGATTCAAATCCATGAAACTTTAAAAGAGTGTTGATGTATTGTGATTTCAGCTCAAATTGGTTGTCTTCTACATTGGAGAGCTGAATGTAAGATGGAAAAGAGCTCCTAATAGAATAGAACCTATCATGTAGTGATGGTGGTTGTGCCATGTGTTGAACGGTTTGTGTTTGGGTGGTGAACTGTTCCTAATTAGTCTAGATGTGGTTGGGTCTCTCGACCAAACTGACATGAACAATTACCAAACAAGTTCACCCAATCAATCACAAAAATCAAAAATTAAAAATCCTAATCTATGGTAAGCCTGGACCTAGACGACTCCCAACTTTATATTGTCTTTGGGAGGTATATTGCCGACCTTAACCACAAGTTAATCGGCCAGGTAGGTGGCAAGATCGGTGGGAGTATCTGTCAAAAACGGGCCTAATTATGCCAAAACACCAACCTTTGGGGTTTTGCGCATCAAGCCCCTACCTAGTCACCGATTTGGTAAGAGTTGGTTTCGAACAACTATCTCCATCAGTCAATCTCTTAATTAGCCCGATTTAACATAAGGCCAATATCTAGTCAATTTTTAATTTAGGGTTAGGGTTGTGAATGCAACAAAAATACTTTGTGGGCCAAGAAAGGGTAATGACGTCCCTACCTTATGTTGCTTATGCGTTTTTCCCTTAAGATGTATTAGTGCACGTGTACAAACAAATAGAGAATTCACTCACAAGCAGTAAATCAGCCGAGTGTGCTTCCTAGTCCATATGCAATATAGATGTACCTCGTCGCCAGTACTCTTCAATAAATATTTAAAAAATTTAAATAGACATGTGCCTATGATGCAAGAGTCTAATTTTTTTTTATGTTAATCAACTAATATGTTACTGCTAGTTAATTAGTAGTATGCAGGGTGATCACAGAGAAAAATTATCAACTGCAGAAAATAATAGTTGTAATTTGTTGCAGACCTACAAAAATTGAAGTACAATAGAGCTACTATGTGATCGGCCACATATATTGAAGACATATTGTCACATTACCATGCTTATTATCTAAATAAATCATATTAATAAGTCCTATTTTTCTTTATAAAATGCACGCCCATTGCTAAAGGATAGGAAAGAGAAACAAGCTCAAAAGTCTATCAAATTCTGATTTAATTCAGAATAAATTCGAAATTAAGAAATCAGGGCTGATCTTGGCAAATCACAGAGGTTCAAAACTGGTTGAAATAGATCTTCCCAAATCAAGTGGTTAAAGCCAACAACCAAAGATCGTTTCGTTAAATCCAGGAGTTGAAACAGTGAATCCAGCAAGACAAATGGGAGTCTAAGCTCACGCCAACCGTTTCTCCACCAGGATGTGGCCACTTGGCCATATCCTGGCCACGGATCCGCGGCTTGTTGGTGGAGATAAGAGGAGCATTTTTATATATATATATATTTTTTGTTTTCTTTTTTTTAGTTATATTAGTCAAGTCAGAGCCCTCCCCCACACTTATCTCATGCATTATCCCCAATGTATGAAAGAAATATATAGATGCACACTTTATACACTTATACACTTAGGGCTCAAAGAAAAAAATTCTTATGCCTTATAAAAAAATAAAAAAATAAATGCAAATCTAATTATTGATTAGCTAGGTGCTTTGGCATAAGCAAGCCTTGGTATTTATGCAAAAGATAATTAGATAAGTATGAAAAAAATATATATATAAATCCTCTGATTAAGCTGAGTATTTGTACCTCATGAAACATAAGTATTCACGCCTAAAAGGGGTACATTTTATAATAAAAACCTTGGTTTCGTGGCCTTGTCTGCTCGAGTGTTTAAGTCCTTTGGGGTGTTTTCTCACCTGGTGCCCTAAAACTATCCAGTTTGGGTGTCACCAACTAAAGGCTCGTTACATGAGCAGATTAGAAAGCCTAATGGAATTGAGAAATAAATACCACTAAAAATAAATATAAATAAGGCATAGAAGTTAATGTTAAAGAACCCTTAGTCAAACTTCACAGTCACGATGGTGCATATGACTCAGGGTAAAGTAATAAACTAAAAGAGAAATATAATTTGACTTCTTACTTTGACTGATGACATGTTTTTGAAGACTAAGTTTAGGAATGAAAAGTTTGATAATCCTATAACTTATAGATTACTTGAACTCTTATAAATATACTTTAAATATTTTCTCTTTCCAAAATGCTTTTCGAAAATACTAACACTTTTCTCTTTCTTTATGAATTTTGTGGGTGCAATCTATTGAAAACCCTCACGAGACAAAACTCGTCCTCTAGGGGTAACCTAGAGGTTTAACGGCTTGTTGCACATGCTCAGTGCATTCGAGTGACCTGCGAAAGTGGTCTAATAATTGATGGGGATTAGTTTGATGTTTTGCTCGAGGGCGAACAAAAGATAAGTGTGGGGGTATGATCGGTCACATATATTGCATACATATTGTCACATTACCATGCTTATTATCTAAATAAATCATACTAATAAGTCTTATTTTTCTTTATAAAATGCAGGCCCATTGCTAAAGGATAGGAAAGAGAAACGAGCCCAAAAGCCCATCAAATTCTGATTTAATTCAGAATAAATTTGAAATCAAGAAATCCGGGCTGATCTTGGAAAATCAGAGAGGTTGAAAACCAGTTGAAATGGATCTTCCCAAATCAAGTGGTTAAAGCCGACAATCAAAGATCGTTTCGTCAAATTCAGGAGTTGAAACAGTGAATTCAGCAAAACAAAAGGGAGTCTAAGCCCACGCCAACCGTTTCTCCACCAAGATGTGGCCACTTGGCCACATCTTGGTCACAGATTCGTGGCTTGTTGGTGGAGATAAGGTCCTTTCCCTCTGGGGTTTTGCCTATAAAAAGCAGGGTTTTGTACAAAAAAAGGGACCGGAACTTAGATTTAGTTTTTTTCTTTATGTTTAAGGTTTCAGGCTCTTTATTAGATAATATAGAAGTTGTAACTCTATTTTGTAATTTATAGTTCAGTTTAAATAACAGTGAGAAAGAGGAATTGAGTGATTGTATTCTTAAGATTGAAGTGACCTCAATAAAAGGATCAAGCTTTTTCTTCTTCCACTCTATTTCACGGTATGTCTTGTTTTATTTACTTGCACTGTTTTTCGTCTTCCATGAGTAGCTAATTTTATTTTCTGGGCTCACTATTATTCCTCTCTCCAATCCCTCTTCTTTTTGAATGATTTTTGATGAAAAGACCCAATGAATCATTTGCATGCCTAAACTAAGCCTTTTTTGTTGAAAGTGTTCTTAAAGGCACATGAGGATGGGTTTGAATTTTTAAATTTCTACTTCTTTTAAAAAATATTTCTTGAACTTGTTTTTATCTCATACTTGAACTACTTGATGATTTAACATTCAATTCAAGATGATTTCTTAAAGAGTTAACTTTTCCAAATTATCTTATGTGCTTTGCTTAAAACTTTCTAAACTCAATCTTATGTTTTTGCCTATGATCAAGTTAAGGCACTAAGTATTTCAAGAGAAGAACACATCGTTGAGTAGTGAGATAGTGAGCCCAGATCTTCTTCGTATATTAAAAAACAATAAATCACTCTTCAAGCTTTATAAAAAATCACCTTTTCCAAAGCCTTCTCTAAATTTGCAAATTTTCTTTTAATCATCTCCCTTCTCTCCCTTCTCTTTTTCAACTTAAAAGAAAGGCACCAACTTCATTCTTCGTTACTTAACAAAAACACCAAAAAACTTCTATTGCATTCCTTCTCGTGGACGCGACCCATTAGCCCAAAGCTACACAGTAATTCCTTTTACTTTCTTTTTTCAATCAATAGCCACAAAAACGCGGCAATTGCCACAGAAACATGACTATTTTGTGTTTCCTCTGGCTCTGCCTTCTAGGGCAGAGACACAGATTTGCTAATTTTTCTGAGCTGCAGTAAATTTTCCTGTTAGCAGATCTTGTAAACATAAACAGAAAAAATAAAAAAAATTAGTTTTAGAGAATATCGTACCGTTCCCTCCCTGGCAATGACGTCAAAATTTTTATTGAAGAAGAGGGAAATTGAATTGAAATAAAGAAAAAGATAAAGTTAGAAAGTTCTTAGTCTCTTCTTAATTTATCCGCTAGTAAGGACTAGACGGGTCGATCCACAAGGAAGAATGTGATGGAAGCTTTACGGACTGTATAACAATAGCTTGTAAAAAGAATATTGATTGTAAGAAAAAGGATTCAATTCAAAAGAGATTATAGTCTACTAATCGTCTACAACAACTAAGTATTAGGGAAGAACATCATATTGAAGCCATAAAAATCTACCCTAGGGTTTTGATAAAGAATCAAGTAAGATGAGTAAAAATATAATAGACCGTAATTAGAGTTCACTAATTATAATTAAACTTTTTAGTTCATCCTAGTTTCTAAGCATAGCATAAGAAAAGTTTTTTAAACCTAACAAGATGCTATCAAAGTTTCTAAATATAAATTAAGAATAATCATAAAAAAGTGCAACCCTAAAATAATTCAAGTTAATTAATTATTCATCTTCAAGAATTATCAATTTAATCCTAGGGTTTCTAATTAGCATGGATTTCAATCAGTTCATCTTTTAGAGTAAACTTAGTTGATCAAGAGATTAGCAAACTATAAGTTAATTTAGTTATTCATATTTTTATTATTTCCAGGATTTATTATGAAGAAAGAAAGTTGCATATAAAAAGAAAAGAACAAAAGCAAATAAAAGAACTAAAGCAATAAAACAATAAAATTGAAAAAAAAAGAGATGAAAAGAATAATGAACCTTTATTAATGAATGTCACCGGCAAATTACAAGTTTTTCTTCTTCTTCAAAAATCTTCTTCTCTAAATAAAAAGAAAAATAATGCAAAGAAATTTAGTAAATAAAATATCTAACAAGAAATCCTATACTCAATCTCTTTCAGGGGTATTTATAGGAGATTTGAGAAGTAGAGTCCCACACAAACACCTCTACCAAAACTAGATGCATGCAGCCCTAAAATTGCCACATTTCTGTGGCAAAAAAGGAGGGGCCATGGTAATTTTAGGAAGTTTCATCACGCACTTTGGCATGTGACTTCTGTAAATCACCTAGTGGGGGGATGAATAGGTGATGGCTATACTAAATTGTAAATAATGCAGAATTAAAATTTACTTGCTAGTAACCTAACAAGTACCAATCACAACACAAGGAATACTTACAAATAAGTAAAAATATAAGTGTGCAAGTAAGTAAAGAGAAAGTAGAATGAAGAGAGAAAGAGTAAGCAATCGCAAACACGATGATATGTTCTGAGGTTCGAGCCACTGCTCTACGTCTCCGCCTTCAACACTATAAAGGATTTCCACTATGACCGATCTCACTAGATCGTCAACCGTTATAAGTTCTCACTAGAACTCAATAGACTCACAAGTCCTCTCTCGCGGTGCCATAACACCAACAACGGAGCTCACTAGCTCCTTTGAGGCCGCAATCACTACAACTTCACAATAGAAGAAAATTGGTGATTTTTTTCTTGATCACAAAAGACTCACAAGCACAACCGTATAACCAATATGAGGAGATGAAGCTCTTTGGGATTGTGTAGTAAAAATATCTTATAAAGATGTAGAGGGAAGGCTCAAGCTATAAGGCAAGAATGTGAAATTTTGTTTCAAAAGAAAATCTTTTAAGAAAAAGACTAAAACTTGATTAAATCTTGTTGGAAACTTGTAAAAACTTATTCATGAGTTTTTCTGTAGTCTCACAGTTTATAGAGGATAAAAATATGAGAAGAAAATCCAACAAAGTCATCGGGAAAAGACCCAGAAAAAGACAAACAGAAAACTAGCCGTTGGGAAAAAATAGAAGGAAATCCTTCTGTCAGTCGACTGACCGATCGACCACCAACGGTCAGATTTTCGACCGTTGGGGATAGCGGTCAACAGGTCGGTCGACCGTTTGTCCAAACCAGAGAGCAAAGATCTCTGTCGGTCGACCGGTCGGTCTACCGTGACCAAACCGAGAGTAAAAACTCTTGCAGTCGGTCTACCGAACCGATGATTGAAGTACACACAAAGCACTAGGGGAGATTTTTTACATGTTGGTCGACTGCTCGGTCAACCGATAGAGCAATTTTGATCTGGCTATGGTCGACCGGTCGGTCGACCGATCTAAGGCCAAAATCTTGCATTGTAAATCTTTTTAAAGTCAACCTTTTTCCGACAAAAATAAACTTTGTTTTTAAAAACAAAATAAAGTTATTAGGACTAGATAGAACTAGTGTGTGATCATGGATCAATATAAAATAAAGGTAGAACTATATTTTGTAAAAACACTTTTCTAAATCGAAAATCGGTTTATTCGAAACTCATTTTTCTGAACCTTGATTTTGAAAACAGAAAAGAGAAAAGTTTTGAACTCTTTTCAAAAACACTTGAGGATAGGAATAAAGTGTATGTGACAATCTTAAGAGCTATCAACCCATAACATCTTAGTTTTAACAAATGACTATAAATCCTATCTAAAATGTAAAAAGTAAAAATACAAATCTTGCATAGTCTTCTCTTGCAAACTTGATCCTTAAGCTCTTCTATATGCTTAAGCTATGGGATCAACATCTTTCATGGCTTCAAAAGGTGTGAGTCTTATGGTGAAGCCACGATGCAGCATGGTGTTAACCTGAAACTTATTTAAACAAAATTATTAGAAACATACCTACATATATTTTGTTGTCTTCAAAACTAGGGCAAATGGCCTTTGGGCCAACAATCTCCCCCTTTTGATGATGACAAAACTCGGGAAGTTATCACAAATAATTTTGGAAGAGACTTCAAGCAAAGCTCCCCTAAACAGATGCATAAATCTAATGTGCCATATAAATAAGATGTATTGATAATAGCATAAGAATAAGATATATCAAATAAGCTCTATGCAACCCATCTTTACGTACTAAGAATACAGAATTACAAGAGTATATGCACAAACGGTTTTCTCTAACTAACCAATAACCTCCAACCTCCAAAACAAGTGGTAAAATGGATGGTTTATAGAGGATACACAAGAACACAAACACATCACATACCACACACATAAAGATATGTATCAAATGACAGCCATAAAAAGAGATACATAACTACCCAAAGACAATAGTGATATTATAAAAGAAATTATCCATACAAAGGTTCATGCCAACCTCAAAACAAGTACCAAACCATAAAATAAGTTCCTCAATAAAAGCACATGTCCAAAGTAAATACACCAAATACATATTCAAATAAAAGAGTACATAAATAAAGACATGAATAAAAACTCCTAGATAACTCCAAAATCTTTTTCCCCTTTTTGTCATCAACACAAAGGGGCTACTCTTCTTGAAATTCTGGATCTTCAGGAGGAGTTGGTGCCTCGAAAGGAGCTAGAGGAGTACCCAGGGATCAAATAGAGGACCCAATGCAAGAAGAGGCTGCGCGCATCCTCTCAGAAGGGCCAAGCGGGCCTACTATAGCTCTTGTCGACACACGTCTGAAGGTAACGAATGGATGAGCAGATATATTGCAGGTTGTTCTGAAGTCCATGCTCAATCCTTTCAAAATGCGTAATCATCTTTAGATCATGTTTACGAACCTGAGCAAATTGAGTAGTATATGGGTTAATAAGGCTGAAGAGGATCCAGGGGCAATGGCAGGAATGATAGGATGGGGCTGAGGAGCAGAAGCACGCTCCCTAGCACCATCCTCTTGAGGAGAGTGTTGTTGATGTCAACAGATGGTTCGATAGATCTTCTCCAGAAAGATCAAATTTTAAGAGTTTGAAAAGTTGGGTAATGAGCATCCTAAATGGTAAGTGATAGTTTGGGATCAAGAGGTCCTCAGAAAGCATGAAAGCGATGATGAGCTTAGGAATATTTATTCTAATGCTTTTCAGAGGGCAATAGATCAAGAGAGGAGCATGACCCCGAGCATGACTATATTCTCCTAATTTTAGCAAGAAATTATAGAACAATATCTTAGCTAGAACTTAGGCAATGAACGTGTAATACTTCACCTCCTCGTTCTTAACTAAGGTCGGGTTATCATCATCGTAAAGTAGGAAAGATGCAGTAAGGGCAAGTTCACCATCAGGATATAAAAAATCATCTAAATCAATATTATATATATCTACACTCTCACAAGAGAGATGTAGCAAATGTTAATATCTTTGCCCAAAACCCTAAATCTGATATGGTTGTTTTGAAAAGTCAGATTAGACTAGAAATAATGCATAGGCTCAGGGTGGACAGGTTCCTTGATGGTGACTAGGTATTCTAAAATGCTTGTGTTCAAAACATTTACAAGAGTTAAGTGCTCAAAATAAATAAGCACTACAGTTCTACCAGAAATCACATGTTTATTATGGATAACAAAAATTCTATGTGATGCATTTTGAGAAGCAAAGGGGTTTGATGAGGATTCGGGTTATTCACCCTTCTCAGATCTAAGCCACTTAGACATGGTAAAGATAGAAAGATGATAAACAAGATTATGGTACAAATTAAAGAGAGATTTCAAGAAAAATTATGAAACAAAAGAGATTAGATAGATTTAGGGTTTATACCTTAAGGAAACTGAAATTTTTTTCTTGAAATCACAAATCTGAAGTTTGGAGGTGAAACCCAACAAATTTTAGGGACCAATTTGAGTTTTGATGGGGTTTAGGAGAGATGGGATGAAGGGAATTAGGGAGGAGAAGAAGAGGGATTTGGTGGATGAAGAGAAAAGTGAGAGAGAAAGAGAGTTGGGATTTTAGGGTTTTAAAAATGGGTAAAATGGTCATTCAGGGTTTAACCGAGAGCATCTCGGCTTCAGTCGGTCGACTGGCATAGACCAAATTTTTTTCTGTTTCAGATTTCCTTGGTCGATCGCCCGGTCGACCAAACTTATTCCAGGTCAACTCAGACGACCGGTTGGTCGACCAGGACTACCCAAAAAGTAGATTTAAAAAAATAAATTAGGAGCTTTGACATAAATCATTTAACTTAGACAATTTTATACATAAAACAGAGAAATAGCACCAAAAATTTTATAAGCATGGAAAACACAAAAAAATTATATCAAAACAATTTTATTTTATTAAAAAATATTTTTCAAC
Source organism: Agave tequilana (assembly GCA_038442645.1). Classification (NCBI taxonomy): domain Eukaryota; kingdom Viridiplantae; phylum Streptophyta; class Magnoliopsida; order Asparagales; family Asparagaceae; genus Agave; species Agave tequilana. The sequence continues at coordinate 140,454 of JAVJIF010006493.1, forward strand.
AATTAACTCATATATTAAGCAATTAAAAAATATTGAAACTGATATCCCTAATGGGTTCTGAACTTCTCCTCGTCATTCCTCTAGATAAGAGTTGAGGCGCGCAATTGCTATATTGATCTGTTACTTAAACATGATTTAAATTGGATACGCAACTTCAAGATAAATATACAAAACGAATATATATATACATGTTTATGAATAAATGGAGGAATCTATGTTCACATACATGCAAAGATATCTATCACCCGAGTGAGCATGGGTAAACACTATAAACATGGGCAAGCAATACATGGGCTAGTATGTAGAACAAAAGCAATGCCAAAGGACTTAGCTCCTTAAGTATAAGCAAGCTATAAAAACAACCAAAAAATCACGTACACATAACTAAAGCATATTAACAAATAAGAAAATCTAACATTACTATGCATATATAGATCTAACCATAGGCAATCTCCAAAATAGATCTTTTTGATAGCGATGCGATATGAAGGTTGACCTTTTGAACTCCGATGCATCCACCACCAAGGTACCATCTCCCCTATATCTTGGAGGAGGATGACATACCTACATCAATTAAGTTGGGTGTGTTTTTTAATACCCAAATCTTTTTGGGTCTTATAGGGTTAGTATTTTCTCGAACCCAAACATTTTTATTTAACAAGTTTAACTTTGCATAACAAAATTTTTCTAAATAGCCTTTGCGGCGGCAATGTACACACGTGTACACTTTGCCATACATTAAAGCATGTTTATATTAATGTGTGTGTACATGTTGTGCTTGTTTTTCATGGTGTATGTGAGATGAATGAGATGCATGTTTTCTTTGGGTTTTTCCCTTTGAAATTATAGAATTAAATTTGTTCATATCAAATGTATACTTTTTAAAGTGGTTTCCAAAACATCAATTGGTTTATGGATATCCAAAAATTCATTTTTTGAAAAGCAATATTAAGGCTTTTGCCTTTACAAACAAGTTAATATTTATCAAAATCCTTTTTTGTTTTCTCAAAAGAAATAGATGAGTCATTTTTCTCTTTAAAAACAATTTCTAACTTATTCTTTAAAAAGTCATTTTTCTTTTTCAATTATTAATTTTGTGCAAGAGAAATTTCATATCTATTTTGTAATTCTTCAAAAACTTGTGCAAGTTCATCCATAATTAAATCATCATATTCTAGAGAGGTTTCGAGATTTACCATGGAAGTCTCCTCTCCTTTTGCCATGAAGCAAACATGTGCGGCCTCAATCTCCTCTTTGGAATCCTTTTTCGAATCATCCCAAGTGGCTACCATTTCCTTCTTCCTCTTATACACATCTCCTCCTCCTTTTTTTCAAATCTTCTTTAAGGTCTTCCTCTTTCTTTGGAAGTTGCTTTGTCTTCCCTTCTTATAAAACATTTTGACCACTCTCCTAATGAGCATGGCAAAGTCTTCATCTCCATCTTCTGAAGAATCTTCTTCATCGATGGTGGAGAGAGTAGCTTTGAAAGCAATCGCTTTCTTCTTTGGAGTCTCCCTTTCGTCTCTTCCCTTCATTTCCATTTGATGGGTTTTGAGATCTTCAATGAAGCCGGAGATGTCCATCTCCTCTCTATCGTTAAGCTCCTTAAAGGTTGTCGCCTTGACTTCCCAAACTTTGAGAAGAGTTCTAATGACCTTCCAAATCTTTTGGTCATTGTCAATGGTATCACCTAAAGAAGATAATCTATTAGTAATCTTGGTGAACTGAGTAAGCATCTCATCAATACTTTCAGTTTCAAGCCTATAAAAATGTTCATATTGAGAACGAAGCAAGTCAACTTTCGATCTCTTAATCTGCGACGTCCCCTCATGAGTAATGATTAGATCATTTCATACCTCATAGGTTGATTTGTAATTAATTACACGAGAAAAATCATCATCATTTAATGCTTGTGTAAGTTCATATTGGGCTTTAGAATTGACCTCATAGTCCTTAGCGGTTGCTTTGGACCACACATCCTCATCATCGTGAGGTTAAATGAATTTCTTGGTTATCGCCTTAGCTACTCTAACCCCTAGGGACTTGAGGAAGAGGTTCATGTTGACCTTTCAAATGGGAAAGTTTAACCCATCAAATTTAGATGGGGACTTGATGCTAGAGAAGTCGTGTGATACCATGAAAACAAGTATAAGTGCACAAACAAATAGCAAATGCAACAAATGAATATAGCCAAATGAAAGGATCTCCCTAAGATGGTTAAACTAAACCTAGGGTTAGTCTCTGATTCTAATTGTAAATCATCTCGGGGGTGAATAGGTGATGGCTATACTAAGTGGCAAATAATGCAGAATTAAAATTTATTTGCTAGAAACCTAGCAAGCACTAATCACAACGCAAGGAATACTTGTAAATAAGTAAACAATATAACTGTGCAAGTAAGTAAAGAGAGATTAGAGTGAAGGGAGAAAGAGTAAGCAATCACAAACACGATGATATGTTCCGAGATTCGAGCCACTACTCTACGTCTCTTTCTTCAACACTATGAAAGATTTTCACTATGACTGATCTCACTAGATTGTCAACCATTACAAGTCACTAGAACTCAGTGGACTTACAAGTCCTCTCTCGTGGTGCCATAATACCAACAACAGAGCTCACTAGCTCACTTGAGACCGCAATCTCTACAACTTCACAATAGAAGAAATTCGATTATCTTCTCTTGATCACAAAAGGCTCACAAGGACGATCTTATAACCAAGATGAGGAGGTGAAGCTCTTAGGGATTGTGTGATGAAAATAACTTGTAAAGATGTAAAGTGAAGGCTCAAGATAAAAAACAAGAATATGAAATTTTGGTTCAAAAAAAAATCTTAAGAAAAAGATTCAAACTTGATAAATCTTGTTGTAAACTTATAAAAACTTATTCATGGGTTTTCTACAATCCCACTATTTATAAGGGATGAAAACATGATGAGAAAATCCAATAGAGTCATTGGAAAAAGACACAGAAAAAGATAAATAGAAAACTAGCCGTTAGGAAAAAATCAAAAGGAAATCCTTCTGTCAGTCGACCGGTCGGTCGACCGCCAATTGTCAGATTTCTGACCATTGAGGATAGCAGTTGACTGGTTGGTCGACTGTTTGTCCCAACCAGAGCAGAGTTCTCTGTCGGTCAACCGGTCAGTTGACCGTGACCAAACCGAAAGCAAAAACTCTTGCAGTCGGTCGACCGAATGGTCGACCAAAGTGCATTCAAAGCACAAAGGGAAATTTTATGGATGTCGGTCAACGATCAACCGACAGAGCAATTTTGCTCTGTCTATGGTCGACCGACCTAAGGCCAATAGCTTGTTTCGTAAATCTTTTTGAAGTCAACCTTTTTTCAACGAAAATAAACTTTGTTTTAAACAAAAAAATAAAGTTATTAGGACTAGATAGAATTAGTGTGTGATCATGAATTAAAACAAAATAAAGATAGAACTATATTTTGTAAAAAACACTTTTCGATATCGAAAATTGGTTTTTCTGAAACTCATTTTTCCGAACCATGATTTTGAAAACGAAAAAGAGAAAAGTTTTGAACTTTTTTAAAAAACACTTGAGGATAGGAATGAATTGTGTGTTTGTCTGACAATCTTAAGAGCTATCAACCCCTATCATCTTGATTTTAACAAATGACTATAAATCCTATCTAAAATACAAAATGCAAAATACAAATCTTGTATAGTCTTCTCTTGCAAACTTGATCCTTGAGCTCTTCTATGTGCTTAGGCTCTGGGATCGACATCTTTCATGGCTTCAAAAGGTGTGAGTCTTATGGTGAAGCCATGATGCAGCATGGTGTTAACCTGAAACTTATTTAAACAAAACTATTAGAAACATAACTACATATGTTTTGTTATCATCAAAACTAGGGCAATTGGCCTTTGGGCCAACAGCTTCATCTCTTCCATTTATGTTGAGATCTATCTTCAAAATCTTCATTTGATCCCTGAATTTTAAAATATTTCAATCTGGGAGATCAAGTTATCTCTAAATCCAGGTTAAATTCAAGTTTTCTTCCCTTTATCTTCAACTTATGGTGCAAGCAACCAAAATTTGAATAGAAGTCCACCTTTAACTTCAATTAAGATGAGGATTTATCTTGTCCTATCTTTTTTCTCCTTAAGATTTTAAATTAAATTAATTTGAAACCCAAATTTAAATGGGATAGACTAGAAACTTTCTTTATCTTCCGAATTAATCTTTATTTTCATAATAATTGTGAGCTTTTTGCTTCTTTTGGGCTTTCTCTTGGATTATGGGGGCCTACATATTACTAAACAATAAATGAATTAAATATTAATATTTTATGAAAATAAGTTAGAAAATGTGGCTAAAAATATGCATTATTGATGACCAATCATGGATCCATGGCTTTGGCCGCAGATTTCCGGCCTGGATCTGACAAGGGGAGCATGGATTTTGGCCCTCGGTGCTTCTTAATCATCAGATAGATTTTCTGATTGGCTCTGATTTTGATGATATCCTCGTTTAAATCTTCAACAAATCGAATAAATCCTTAAAAATTGATTTAACTGAACTAGATCGGGATTATTCTCAGTTAACCAAATAGATCCAATTAAATTAGAAATTAACTGCATTTTATTTGGTTTTATCTTCTTTCTCTTCATGATTATCTTCTGCAAATTAAACATTTAAGACAAGAAAATTAGCAGATTTTTTACATAACAAATGTAGGAGTGTAATGAAAAGAATGCAAAATACGTGTACAATCATGGGTCATATAATTGGGAATGCGTCACAATGCTGGTATTGGCTAGTGGCAGCGGTGATGCAAAGGGTGTCTTTAGCCCAAGTTTGAAAAATACAAAAATACAAGTATATAGTGACATGGTTGGCACATGTAGCATTTTTAGTTTTATAGCTTGAAAGAGGTGTTTCTTCGCGATAGAAATTTGCACATGATAGACGATAATCATTAGGTTACTCTAGTGGTAGTTCCAGTTTAGGTTCGAGGTGGAGCGTTTGTCAGTGCCGTCTCCATGTGGTTTTGAGAGATTTGAAGTTAAGATGAAGTGCAACGCATGTGCGCAGTTGTCCATGAAGGTTTTCGTTCATAACATGCGACAGATAGTTTATGATGAGCTCTTGGGAGAAGGGAATAAAGGAAATCTTCAAGTTAAGATTTCCTTAATAATGAAGTAAGACTTAATATTGCAAAAGAATTCTTCATGTGTTTAAAAGGGTTGAAAATAGGCCAAGATGGAGATTATTTTGAAAGTATCTTATTTTCAAGTGGGTCTAGTGACTAGTTAAGTGATTTGCACAATGAGTTGATTTCCTCAAGATGGAAGGTCGAGATCTTTCTCAATAGTTTAGAGTTATCAAAACTCTTTGTCAGGAGTTTGGTAATCTAGGATTTGTGTATGTATGTAGGTGTGAAAGAGAGATAGAGTGAACTCTTTTGAGGCAAAGATGTAGACCACGAGAGAAAGAGAGAGAGAGAGAGAGAGAGAGAGAGAGAGAGAGAGAGAACATGATTGAGTAGATAAAGCCATAAATACCTTTTTGTAGATCAAGCCAGCAAAAGATGCTCGACGTCATGCATGATTGATTCACTTTGGGAAAAGGTACTCTTTATTAACGTATAAGTATAATCTTTTGTGAGATGAGTGCTCAATGTTCACATTGTATTGAAAAAGGGTGTTGAGCATGTGATTGCTCTCCTATACTCAATTTTATTATAATGACTCTCTCTATGGTCTTGATTAGTGATCAATTTTGTATATTTTATATCATATTCCCATATTTATTATTAATAAAAAATAATTTTTAATGGTCTCTTCTTTCTTTTTGTGCAAAAATTTAGGTCCATGATTCTAATGGAGAAGAGGCCATAATCTTAATTATTAGGAGATTAATCAAATCTTAAATGAAGCCCAAAGAACAAAGCCCAAACCTGCTAATGTTTAGAAAAGAATATGTTGAGAATAGAATATTTCAAAGGACATCTGGGCAAGAGCCAGACTGTGAGAGCTGACGATGGCACAACGACCATAGTACTACCACATTTTTGTTACTTTTTTCATGAGAACGCGGCTATATGATGGTCGTTCACGTATCATTTTCATCAACGACTGATATTCAAAGGAGCAAGGGTTTATACCCTATAAATACCCCCTTGGCTACCAGGAGCGAAGATTAGAGAGCAGAATATAGGGATTAGGCTATTCTCTAGGTTTTCTTTAGTATTTTTGTTTTCTTCATTCCTTTAGTCTAAGTCCAGAAATTGAGAGAGAGAGATAGAGTGATTGTACTGATAATGATTGTGAGAGTCAATGAAAAATCTTTTTTTCTCCCTCTAACTTCTTGACTAACATTTACTTGCTTTCTTTCATTTCTTATAGTGTAACTATGCTTTACATTCATGGCTAACTAATCTCTAACCCTCTAATCTCTAACTCATTTTGATGTTCATTATCTCATGTGAATCATGAAAGTTTCATATTTCTTAGGCTCTGTTTCATGCAAGTATTCTTGATTTCCCATGATGACAAGAGCTAACTTCTAACTTGAATTTTTGAATGACACAAGTGTTCTATTGATTCCTCTTGTTTAGTGCCTTCTAATTTTGCAAGAGCCATTGATGGATTATAGAGATGGGTGCTAAAACTAACTCTTGTATTAACCTAGATCTAACTCTAACTTGATTACTTACATCCTTTACTTATTCAAGTTGGGGTATTCTCTGTTCATGCAAGAATACCGATTTTCATTATGTTGTTGTGCTAAACAAGATTTCATGCTATAGATTCTTATGTCATGCTTGCTTCATAATGGCCTTGACGGGATATTGTGTCTACTAGCCTTGTTATGAACAACACCAACTCCATCTCATGATCCATACTTTGAACATCATGCAAGAGAGCCAATGATTTAACTTGAGGCATCCATATACCAAGTTTAGAATCTCAAGCAATCTCATAAGTGATGAATTACACACTTGAAGATGCATGGTGATTATTGCCAATGATTCAACTTGAGATATGAACTCCAAAGGGTTAGTTGGTTAGTGGAATTTAGAAGATTAGTTAGTCATGATCTTTTAATTTTGAAAACCCATACAAACTTTCTTTCTTTCTTTTGAACCTAGTTTCTTAAAATCTTTCCAAAGTTTCTACATTATTTTCTAAAACCAATTCTCAAAACTTATTTTCTCTTTTTACTCCACCAAACTTTTCTCAACTTTCTTAAATCATTTTCTTTTTAGCCATTTTCTATTTTCCACTTCACATTTTTTCCGATTTTCAAACAACACATTTTCATATAAAAACCATTTTCACTTTGTCTTACTTCCATCTCAAACCGCCTTCACAATCTCAACTTTTTTTATACTTGTTTTCTATTTTTTGAAACTAAGAAGAAATAGTTGGCATAATCAATAAAACAAGAAAATGCTTCTATCGCTTCCCCTCCTTGTAGATATGACCCGTATAGCTACTTACTATTATGGTAGATTTGGGGAGACAAGCACATTTCAGAAGACGACTTCACTTTACACATTTCTGTGCAACGTTCTTCACCAAACAAAATTTTGGCGCTGTTATCACGGAGGGGTAATGTTTTTTCTTCATTATTAGTTCTAACAATTTTTTCTGTTTCTGTCTGTAGGTTCAGGGATCAAGAAACTAATTGCTATAGAAGATACATAGCTGCCTTGGGACTAGGCTCTCGAAAGCAGAGTGCGAGATCACCAAGATTAGGCGTTTGTGCGACATTTGCTATGTTTCCGTGGCTATTCTATTGAACTACTGACACTTATTTCTACAGGTGCTACTAAAATTGCAAAAAGTACTTTCTGCAAATATTAGTTTTCTTGTATGCCACACACTGTAGACTGCTAATAATGCTAATAAACCAACAGTAAAAAACTTGTTGCGAATTTAAAAGTCTATTTAGACACTTACATTTAGGGCACATATTTTTACAATTCATTTAAATTACTGTTGAAGTGTACTAGAGAAAGTTACATCTGCATTGCATTTAAAATAGGATAAACATCTTGGCTGATTTATTTACTTTGAGTATCTTGTTCTGAATATATTGCACACTTGCACAAATTGACTTTAAGGGAAAAATCAGTAAAAAGATAAGGTGAAAAAGTTATTACCCACTCTTAGCCCAAAAATTATGTCCAAGTGCACTCACAATCCCAAACCTCAACTAAAACTTGATAGACATTGGCCCTAGGGATATCTCGGACTTAGTAGGAGATTGACTGAGGGTGAAACTTGTGAGAACCATACTCTTGCCAAATCTGTGTCGAAGGTTGAAAATTAAGATATTAAGCTTCAAAAATTTAGCGGTTTGGCGTAATTAAGGCTCGTTGCTTATACACGGATACCTCCCACCGTATTTTGTCCCTACCTGGCAAATTAGCTCATAGTGTCGGGTTCATAGAACGACCTCCCCAAGGTAATCGCACAGTTAGGAGTCATCTAGATCTAGGTACCTTAGACCAAGGCTTGGTGATTTTTTTCTTTTTTTTATTATTTTTCTTTATTTCATTTGTTTGTTGTTAGAATATTGATTGTGGTATGAATCTGCATGCAAGAGTTGTCGAAGGACCCAATTTTATCAAGATTACTTAGGAACACTCTGCATACACCTGCACCACCACCAAAGTTTACTCCAATCATGACGAACTGTGTGTCTCTTTAGGACAAGTCCCATAAGAACATCACTTTCATCCTGCATTTAGTTACCAAAGACAAATGGTAACAATTTTGAGTTGAAACCCCAGTTCATAAACACTCTTCCTATATTCTATGGTATAAAGTCTGAGGATGCATACTTCTTCATCAAGGAATTTGAAAGAGTATGCTTGATGATGTGAATTCTCTAGCTGGGAGAAGACATCGTAAGACTAAGGTTCATCCCTTTCACAGTTAAGATCTAGCCAAGAAGTGGTTGCATAGGCTAGGGGTTGATTCAATTTCAACATTGGATGGTTTTGTCAAAATATTCTTGAAAAAATTCTACCCCATCTATGAGACCGATTTGATTAGACAGAACATCATGAATTTTAAATAGGAGCATAATGAACCATTATGGAAGTATTGAATGCTTTAAAGACTTACTTGCTAAGTGTCCTGATTAGTCTACGATTATGCATTATTATATCGCATTCTCTCACCGATTTATGAATAAATTGTCGTCTAAATCGTGTTTTGGTCTTAATTGCAGGTAGATCCAAAGTCCAAGGGCAAAAATGGAATAAGAGCCTAATTCTTCCCAATTTATGACGAATATTCGGGCGAAATTACCAGAAACCGCATATACCCTGCACATTCTCGAAGCCAAAGGGAGCGACTGACAAAATCCCGTGGCCCCTCTCCCTACTATTGCCGCGGAAACGCGGCAATAGCCGCGTTTCCGCGGCGAAGCAGTGGAACCACGCGTCGATTTTCGACGCGTGGCCCCGTCTCGTCTTCTGGAGAGTTCTTTCGCCTATAAATGCCCCTGCAATGGCCCAAACCGAGAGCAGTTTTCGTTTTTAGGAGTAGGTCCAGATTTTAGTGTAGTGTAGGTGAGTGTTCTTCATTTCTTGTATTTTCTTTTCTTTTTAGATCATTGTAGTAGGGCTGAGTGATTCATAGAGAGAGAGATTGAGAGGGATTGATGTAATAGAGAGTGACACTCTATGTAAAGGTGCCTCCTTTCTCCTCCATTGTAATCTCCTTCACCTTCTAACATGATTTCTTGCTAGTTTTTCTTCTCATGGCAACCTAACTACTAACCACTAACCATCTAACCACTTACTTGATAATCCACATGAATCGGGTTGCCTCTACAAGGCCTTGTTCTTGCAAGAGCCATTGATGGCCAAAGATGATGGGTTCTAACATCTAACTTGCTAACTTGCTAACTTGCTAACCAAGCTAACTCTCTTTTATTTCATGCTCTTTTATTTCATGCTAGTAGTGTAATGAGTGATGCTTGTATTAGCTTGTTCTTGATGCAATGTTTTGAATGTGATGAACCATCCATGAGCCATGCTTTGTACCGTCTCTTGGAGCCAAGGATTGTGATGGCCAAAGATCAAAATGTGAGACAACTATCTCGAAGAGGTTAGCATGGTTAGTGGAGCACTTAGTAGTTAGTAGCCATGAGTTTTCTTTTCTTTTGTTTTAGAAACAATTTCCAAGCTTCTTTTACTATTTGTCTATCGATGTTTTCACCATCCTCTTAGTTTACCTTTGTTCCATCTTCTTTATTTTTACATCGCCGTTTTCATCGCTCTCCTCACCTACCACATTCTGGATTCCTTTTCTTTTCTTTTCACTTTCTTTTTAATTCTTTCAACAAAGAAGAATTGTTAACAAATAACGGGAATAGAAACTGTCAATGCTTCTATCGCCTCCTTTCCCTGTGGATACGACCCGTTGAGCCAATGCTATAACGGAAGTATCGAGGGTACATTAGCACATTCGAGCTTTTCATCGATTTTATAGAATACACACTTTTGAGTGCTAGTTTCCGCCCCGATCAAAATTTTTGGCGCCGTTGCCGGAGAAGGGAATGGTTTTGTTTTCACGTTTTTATTAACATTGTCTTCTCTGTCTTGGTGTGCAGGGAAATATTTACAGGTTCTTAACATTGCAGAACATAAGCTAGCTTTGCCTTTCCCTGCTCTTGAAAGCAGGGACCCAGATTCCGAAGAACTGCCGCGCAACCGCGGCATGTGCCGCGAACCCGCGGCAATTTTGTGAACGTTGTAATTGTTGTTGTTCTGGGATGTGTGAATTGTAATAGCTAGTTAATTTGTGCTGCTATATTTCTTGCTTTGATTGCCTACACACCATAAAAATAAAAGAACTAAAATACGGTATTTGGACGCCTTTAAAACGGTTTAGACATTTGCATGTAGGCACGTGTCAATTCAATTCCAAAATACTGTATTTTGTTCTGTTGTTGTGATCTGGATGGAGATGTACATATGGCATTGCATATAGCATAGGACAAACACGTAGGTGATTTATCGCTTTGTGTTATATTCTTGTCTATATTGCACACTTGCACGAATTGAAATTAAGGGCAAAACCCAAACAAGATAAGGTGGGATTTCATCATCCTTCCTTGGCCTAAAAATCATCTCCCCACTCACACAACCCAAGCCTTAATAAAATTTGAATAGACGTTGGCCCCTAGGGACATCTACATCTAGGTCTAGGTCAACCCTCCTATTGGCTTGGTTTTTCTTTTTCTTTTTTTTTTGTTGTTTGATTTTTCTTTTTGTTTGTGATTGTTTGTGAAATGGCATTCAACAATAACAATTCTTTCAATCCGAACATGAATCCATATTTCACACCAACCCCATTTGGTTCGGCTAATTTCAACCCGGCGTTTTACAATATGCACCAACCACGTACACCGGGTTGGCCTTATCCGAATCAATACAACCCATACCCACATTCTTATGACTATAATTTCCAAAATAATTTCAACTCGTCACAGAGTCAATGGGGATTCAAGTCCCCCGAGTTTAATTATCAACCTCCTTGTCCCCCATGCCCACCTTGTCCATCATATTCACCTTATCCCCAATACTCATTCCCCGATTCCGCTTCATACACTCCTTTTTCTAAACCTCCAATTGAAGAAAAATCTGAGTTTGAAAAGAGAGTAGAAGCCAATTTACAAAAGGCCAGGCAAAGCGTTCAGCAAACATTGGCCTCTCTAAAATATCTTCAAGAGTCTTGCTCACTTCCACCTCTGCATAATGAACAACCATTTGCCTTGAAAACGAGTAAAGAACTCTTGTGTGAGTCCAAGCTCCAATCTCCACACATTTTTGACTCACATTATTCACAAAATTTCCAAAACCAAGATTTCTATACTCCCATTCTAGAGCAACCATCAAGGCTAGATAAGGGTTTGGATATCTTGCAAAAGTCTCTGTTACGATATCAAAAATCACATGCCGAGTCTATCAATAAGGTGGAAGAACAATTGAGTCAATTGGTTAACATTTTTAGGAATGAGGAAACTCTATCCTATCAACTTTGACCAATTCAACTATGCCAAACTCTATTGATATGACCCAAGACTTTTGTCATTTTGGAAATCAAGATTCAATTTCAGCACACCCACCTGAACTTGTCCAAACTTCAGATCCCATTGATTTTTGGTAAGTTATCCTTTTCCTGAAATTGAACTTGAGCAAGAATATGATCCTGAACTTTCACTTGATGATTCAATTCTACTTCCTGATTCAATTATGACTTCGGTGTCTTCACCTGATTTCACTCCTTTTCCCGAGTCAGTATTGGATCCAGTACCAGTTCATTGTGAAATTGAATCACAAATCATTTATGATGATCATATTGAACTTGACCAATTTCATACTTTTGAAAGTCTCATAGATAAATTGGCAAGTTCTCATTTTTGTAGAATTGAACTAAATGAGGAATGTGACTTTGATCCTCCAATTTGTGATCTTGTTCAAATTCCCGAATCACTATTGACTCCTGTTTTGTTACCCAATTTGAGCAACATTTTAGAGTCAGTTTGATTCCCATACCTGTCATTCCTGAACTTGAATCACCACTAATAGAAAGTCACATTCCATCATGGGGAAATGAATGTGGACCTGAGCTTCATCTTCTTGATTTGGACCCACTTCCTGAACCAATCTCGACTCTCGAACCTCTACTTGATTTAAGTCTTTTTCCTGAGTCGATATTAGTTCCTGTGCTTCCTGAGTCCAAATCAATCATTCCATTCTGGGACAAGGGCTTTGAAAAATTTGACTCTGAAATTATTTTGTAAATTTGGAAATTAGATGGGGTAAATTTATTAATAAAAATCATAAATGCATACATCTTTCTAGTGGGTTGTATCATGGAGGTTTCTGGTGGGTTCCTCCAGACTCCACGCAAGAATGATTGGGCCGCATTTCGTGGACCAATCAGGCCGCCACCGGAACCACCACCTTGAGGTGATTTTTCCTTCCCTCTCTATTTGTTTCATGCATACATATATATCACGATGCATTGAGGACAATGCATGAGATAAGTGTGGGGGAGGGTTTACTAACTTAGAGTTTTAGATTTTCTTTCTTTTACACTTCTTTTAGGATACTTTTAGAAATCTTTCCTTTTGTATAGGAATTTTTTTTTCTTTCTTTAAAGACTTTTTGAAGCAAGAGACAAAGTTTTGATCTATTTTTAAGAAAATTAAGATGATCTTAGAAATTAAGGAAGCCTTATTTGTGACATCTTAAACCTAGTTGAAATAATGGATCTTGTTTAAAATTGTAGGTTAAGTATAAAAGATTGGGGAGATAATTTTATCCTGAATTTTTTGCCTTAGATAGTATGCACATCGCACTTACACAATTTTTGGGATGGAAACAAAGACCTAAAAATGCCATAAAGTATATAAAAAATAAATAAATAAATAAATAAATAAATAAATATAAATAAAACATCACTAATTAAGCTGGATAACTATGCCTCAAGAAGCATGATTATTCACGCCTAACGGTGGTCAAAAAAATCAAATAATCCCCCTTAGTTTTGTGGCATTGTTTACTCGAGTCCTTTAAACCCGAGGGATGTCTTCTCATCTGGTGCCCTAGGACCGTCTGGTTTCGGACTCATCGGTTATAGGCTCGCTACATGGGTGAACTAGAAAGCCTAAGAAAACTAAGGGAAGAAAAAAAATTATATAAATAATATATAAAATGGCTTGATGGTTAGAGTTGAAATCCAAGAAATCTTCACTATCACAAAGTGCATATTATCTAGGTTCTATAAAGGATAAAATATTCAATCCAATTTTGAATTCTTACCTTAATTGAAGACAAGATCTTGCATGGAAACTAAGTTTAAGGAAGAATGATTTTTGGTGGACTTATGACCTTAGATCACTTATATTTTTGCAAAAATAGTTCGAAAACATATCTCTCTTTCAAAATGTGTTTTTAAAATACTAACATTTGTCTTCTTTCTTTATGGATTTTGTGGGTGCAATCCGCTGAAAACCCTCAGGAGACAACACTCCTCCTCTAGGGTAACCTAGAGGTTTAACGGCTTGTTGCACACGCTCAGTGCAATCACGTCACCTGCGAAAGTGGTGTAATAACATTTGTAGTATAGTTTTTCTTTTCTTGTTTTGCTCGGGACGAGCAAAAGAATAAGTGTGGGGGTGTGATTAGTCTACGATTATGCATTATTATATCGCATTCTCTCACCGATTTATGAATAAATTGTCGTCTAAATCGTGTTTTGGTCTTAATTGCAGGTAGATCCAAAGTCCAAGGGCAAAAATGGAATAAGAGCTTAATTCTTCCCAATTTATGACGAATATTCGGGCGAAATTACCAGAAACCGCATATACCCTGCACATTCTCGAAGCCAGAGGGAGTGACTGACAAAATCCCGTGGCCCCTCTCCCTACTATTGCCGCGGAAACGCGGCAATAGCCGCGTTTTCGCGGCGAAGCAGTGGAACAACGCGTCAATTTTCGACGCATGGCCCCGTCTCGTCTTCTGGAGAGTTCTTTCGCCTATAAATGCCCCTGCAATGGCCCAAACCGAGAGCAGTTTTCGTTTTTAGGAGTAGGTCCAGATTTTAGTATAGTGTAGGTGAGTGTTCTTCATTTCTTATATTTTCTTTTCTTTTTAGATCATTGTAGTAGGGCTGAGTGATTCATAGAGAGAGAGATTGAGAGGGATTGATGTAATAGAGAGTGACACTCTATGTAAAGGTGCCTCCTTTCTCCTCCATTGTAATCTCCTTCACCTTCTAACATGATTTCTTGCTAGTTTTTCTTCTCATGACAATCTAACTACTAACCACTAACCATCTAACCACTTACTTGATTATCCACATGAATCGGGTTGCCTCTACAAGGCCTTGTTCTTGCAAGAGCCATTGATTGCCAAAGATGATGGGTTCTAACATCTAACTTGCTAACTTTCTAACCAAGCTAACTCTCTTTTATTTCATGCTCTTTTATTTCATGCTAGTAGTGTAATGAGTGATGCTTGTATTAACTTGTTCTTGATGCAATGTTTTGAATGTGATGAACCATCCATGAACCATGCTTTGTACCGTCTCTTGGAGCCAAGGATTGTGATGGCCAAGGATCAAAATGTGAGGCAACTATCTCGAAGAGGTTAGCATGGTTAGTGGAGCACTTAGTAGTTAGTAGCCATGAGTTTTCTTTTCTCTTGTTTTAGAAACAATTTCCAAGCTTCTTTTACTATTTGTCTATCGATGTTTTCACCATCCTCTTAGTTTACCTTTGTTCCATCTTCTTTGTTTTTACATCGCCGTTTTCATCGCTCTCCACACCTACCACATTCTGGATTCCTTTTCTTTTCTTTTCACTTTCTTTTTAATTCTTTCAACAAAGAAGAATTGTTAACAAATAACGGGAATAGAAACTGTCAATGTTTCTATCGCCTCCCTTCCCTGTGGATACGACCCGTTGAGCCAATGCTATAACGGAAGTATCGAGGGTACATTAGCACATTCGAGCTTTTCATCGATTTTATAGAATACACACTTTTGAGTGCTAGTTTCTGCCCCGATCATGTCCCCAACATGGCATAGAGAAGTGGCGACAATATTAGATTCTCTATGACAGTTTTGATTACCCGACCAAAACTCTTCTTGAAACCATGTTTCAAGAAGAATTCTTAAAGAAAGACGAGGACGAGAGATGGGATTTATTCGAAGACTTAGCTAAAAAAATAATCCAATGGGAATCTTGTACAGATAAGTCTAAGAATCAGAACCTAACAACTTCCAAAATCAGACTTCATTTAATAGAATCCTTTATAGCTGCAGAAGCCAAAATTTTCCACTTGATGAGATGGCTAGAACTTTTAGAAGCCAAGGAGCAAAGTACGATAAACCAAGTCAACCCACCTCAAGTGCCAAATCTGGGGTGTACTTAGTGTTCAGTTTATCTAGCTCAGCAAATATTACCTGACAACATGAATACAGTATTTGTTAGACCGAATAACAATCCGTACTCTAAAACTTACAATCCGGGATGAAAGAATCATCCCAATTTTTCATGGAATCAAAATAGCCATGAGCAGCACAAACCGAATTTCACAACCAATTTTCCGCTCATAATTATTTGCCAAACGTTCAGCCCAATTTTCAGTCCAGCTTTTAGCCAAATTTTCAGCATCAAGCTGCACAACCTTCTTTCAAAAATCCTCTTCTAGAAAGAAAAATGACTGATTTGGAAAAATCCATGGAAACCCTATCCAAAACCCAAGCTTTAATGATGAACAGTCATAATCAGACCATCAATAGGTTAGAGGTCCAAATTAGTCAATTGGTTAACTAACTTAGTGAAAGACAGAAAGGAGCTTTATCAAGCCAACCTTTGACTAATCGCAAGAACTCTTTCCAATACATGAGTCCCAAGGTATCCAACCGAATTAATGCAATGTTATTCATATCTTAAGATCAGGAAAGCAAGTGGATAACCAAATTTCTTCAACACCAGTTATAACCCAACAAAAATCTACAAATTCCAATCCAACACTTGAGAGTCTGAAAAATGTGAAAAAGAGAAGTCAGCTGAAGAAGTGCATAAGCCTATAGTACCTTTCTCAAATAGGCTAAAAAGTAATAAATCCAATGCACAAATGGAAAAGAATTTAGAAACGTTCAATCAAATAAAAATCAATGTGCCACTTTTTTATGCCATACAACAAGTACCTTCATATACAAAATTTTTGAAAGATAGGTGCACCAAGAAAAAAAAACAATATCCCTAAAAAGGTCATCCTTGCTGCAAACATCAGCGAAATGTCGTCATGGTTGTTGGCCCAAGGATACAATCACCCATTTTTTGAGTTTTGATGATTACAAAACATATATAGTTATTTGTACTAATCATTTTCTAGTGTTTCAGGGTTCTAAGGATTCAAGTTGTGTTCTTCCTTAACGTAAGGTACTTTTGACTCAAGATGACTCAATTCGGGTTCATGGAATCAAGCTATTCAATATCGCATATGGAGAAGCCCATTTGAAGACCTTGTAGTCACCTAGAACCTTTGTAAGAATTAGTGTGTTAAATAATGAGGTTATGATATGTTGGCTCAAGAAAACACACACACACCTTCATTTTTCAAAATATGGTTTTTGTTTTAGGTAATTGATTTAGGTGCATGTCTTGATTGTTATACATGACTCAAATTATTTTATAATTTTACATCTTTTTTATATCATGTATACCAACCTTCATAGCATGATACTTAATCATATAGCCTTACAAAATTATTTTAAAAATCTTTAAAAGTTCAAAATTTTTTCCTATAAAAATCTGTTTCAGGCCCAACGGTCGACCGGGCGGTCGACTGGATCCATTTCAGGGCTGACCGGTCGACCGCACCGGTCGACCGGGCCTTGTGGTCTTAGCATGCCTGCTTGTGCACGTCTGCCGGTCGACCGGACCGGTCGACCGACTGAAAGACCCTTGCTCTCGGGTTTTGTCGGTCGACCGGGCAAGTCGACCGACAGAACAAAGACTTGTTTTTGTTTGAGCACCGATCGACCGGACCGGTTAACTGTGTCCAACGGCTAGTTGCCAGTTGGGCTGTCGGTCCACTGGGCCGAACGACCGATAGCCGCCAGCAGCCCTAACTGCTAGTTTTTTGAGTTTTGATCATTGGATTTGATTAGGTCATTTTGGTCAGCTATCTCTAAAATTTTGAGGGCTATTTCCTGACCTATTAAGCTAGTTATAATGATGATTAGATCTCCTCTAATCCCTATAAATAGATGGTATTGGTCACTTGTAAAAATCAAGAAAAATTCCCTTTGTTTTCAAGTTTCAAAAGAAAGAAAAGTTTTAAAAGCTCTCATTTTTCTAAGTGCATTCTTGGTTACTATTTTTCAGTGGATTTCAAGCTCTTTTACTCTCTTTTCAACTGAATTTTCTCACTACACTTCTTGAGCTAAAATTCTTCCTCATTCTATAAGGAGTTGTAAGAAAGAAGTGTGTGATTCCTTGTTGATCACCTTGTTACTTGTTCTAACTTTGTGTTAAGATCCCTCTTGTGTAGAGGATTGTATTGATGGGAGTTCGATACTCCGATCTTGGGTAGACCTCTTGTAATTTCCTCGGTGGATATAGTGGAAACCCTTCACGGTGGTGAAGACGGGGACGTAGAGCGGTGGCTCGAACCTCAAAACAAATCCCTTGTGTTTGCAATTGATTTCCTTATTGCTTTTTATTGCTTTACATTCTATATTGTGATATCTCTTGTGTGCACTTCATTATTGCATCCATTTCATTACTTGCATTTTTCGGTCTTTACTCATCTCAACAAGAAAGCAATTACGCGCCTCAACTCATAATCTAGAGGAATCAAAGAGGAGAAGTTCTAGAGCCCTTCACGGGGAATTCGGCTTCAATTTCTTGTTTTGACTGACCGATTGTATCATACTTTCATACTTGTTTAAAAAGATCATTAGATTAGCATTAACACCTATTCACCCCCCTCTAGGTGTTTTTCAATTGGTATCAGAGCTTTGGTCTCTAGGCTCTTGGCTTAACAACCTTAGAGCGATCCTATATTGCTAATCACTTTATTCATTTTTCATCCTCATACACTTAGTAAAGATGGCCGAAGGAATTAAGACCCCACCCAAGTTTGATGGCCTTAACTTTCCCATATGGAAGGTTAAGATGACCGTATTTTTGCAATCCTTAGGAAGTCGGGTTGCAAAGGCGGTGACCAAACCATTTAGTGCACCCTTGGTGATGAGGACACTTGGTCTGATATTGCCACGAAAGAGTTTGATGCTAATACTAGGGCATACTATGCCTTGCTTCAAGCTCTTAATGATGATGATATTTCTAGAGTTATTCATTGCAAATCCGCACATGAGATTTGGACTCACTTACTTGTCACTCATGAGGGGACTTCACAAGTAAAGAGGGCAAAAATCGACCTTCTTCATTCCCAATATGAAATTTTTCTATGCAAGAGAATGAAACCATAGATGATATGGTTACTAAATTTACAAAGATTACTAATGGACTTTCTTCTTTAGGTGATGGCATTGACAACGACCAAAAAGTGAGGAAGATCATTCGTGCACTCCCTCCATCTTGGGAAGTCAAAGCCACTACTTTGAAAGAGCTCAATGACAAGGAAGAAATGGAGCTTATAGGTCTCATTGGGAATCTCAAGACCCATGAGATGGAAAGAAAAGCAAGAGAAGAGATGGCTCCTCCCAAGAAGAAAGTTATTGCCTTCAAGAGTTCTTCCACCTACTCCGACGACGATGATGAAGAAGAGGATGATGAGGATCTTTCTCTTCTTGTAAAGAACGTTCAGAGAATATACAACAAGACAATGTTCCAAAATAGAAGGAGATGTCAAGGTAAAGAAGAGAAGAAAATCATTTGTTTCAATTGCGGGAAGCCGGGTCACATTGTTGCGGAATGTCCGGATAAAGCCAAGCCCTCCAACTCCAAGAAGCCATATAAAAAGAAAGCTTTAAAGGCTACTTGGGATTCGGAGAGTGAATCCGATGAGGAAGTCGACACCGCCAACATGTGCTTCATGGCAAATGAAAGCACAAGCAAGGTAACTCCCGATATATCTATTGATTGTGATCTTTTTATAGATGAACTAGGAGAAGCTTTTGAAGAACTATCTCATAACTATGATTTTCTCAAAAAGAAATACTTGAAAATGAAAAAGGAAAATGAATCTCTCAATCACAAAGTTTTCACGCTTACAAAGAAAAGGATGAATTGTTTTCTACTCTTGTTTTTACACAAAAGGATTTTGATAACTATAAAATTTCTTGCAAAGGTAAATTTCCACAAATTGATGAAAATGAAATTTTCATGCTAAAAAAGAAATTGATTCATTAGGAATTATTTTGAAGAAATGTGAATTTGATAAAAATAGACTAGAGGCTATGTTTTCTAAGAAACATGTCCCAAATAACATTCACATGCTATTCATGCTCATGTTCATAAATCACAACCTTTACATCATGCCAAGCACCCTAAACATGCCCACACCCTACACACACATCATCCATTCATGTATGGTAAAGTCTTTTCATGCACATATTGTGGCCGTAAAGGACATTTAGTTAAATTTTTCTATGATAGGATTAATGCATCGCATAATCATGTTTGGGTTCGGGATACTAACTTTCAAGGACCCAAGAAAGTTTGGGTACCAAAGTCAGCAAATTTGTTAAATGATGTAGGTACATTCCAAGGCCCAACGACGTAAAGGATTGTGGTATCTTGATAGTGGTTGCTCAAGGAACATGACTTGGGATATCAACAACTTTGCAACCCTATCAAGATACCATGAAGGTGACACCGTCACCTTCGGAGATGACGCCAAAGGAAAAATCATTGGTATTGGTAATGTTAAATTTGGTACTTCTCCTTTAATAGAAAATGTTGTTTTGGTTGATGGAATCAAGCATAATCTCTTGAGTGTTAGTCAACTTTGTGACAAAGGTTTTGATGTTGTTTTTGATAACCTAAGTTATTGATAGACAATCCAATACATGTATATTTTTTGAATTTCGTGAAAACAATGTATACATGATTGACATGTCTAATATGCTATGCAATGCTACTTGTTTGAAAGCCCTCGATGATGACTCTTGGTTGTGGCATAGGAGATTAGGTCACATTTCTTTCGACCATCTATCTAGATTAAACAATAAGGAAATGGTGAAAGGTATTCCTTACTTGAACTTTGAAAAGGACCGCATTTGCGATGCGTGCCAACTTGAGAAACAAACCAAGTCCTCTTTCAAGTCAATGAAGGATATCATGACATCACGACCCTTGGAGCTGATCCATATGGATTTGTTTGGTCCTACTTAAACCAAAAGTCTAAGTGGGAATCGTTTTGCTTTTGTTTTAGTTGATGATTTCTCGCGTTTTACTTAGGTTTTCTTTTTAGAACACAAAAATCAAGCATTTTCATATTTTTAAGCCTTTAAGAAAAGAGTTGAAAAGAAAAAAAGAATCTTCTATTTAAAGAATAAGAAGTGATAGAGGTGGTGAATTCAATAACCAACCATTTACCACTTTTTGTGAAGAACATGGAATTAAGCATGAACTATCTTCTCCTAGAACTCCACAACAAAATGGAGTCATTGAGAGGAAAAATTGTACATTACAAGAGATGGCTAGGACAATGATAAATGAATATGGTCTCCCTCGTTATCTATAGGCCGTGGCCGTTAACACATCTTGCTACATATCAAATAGAGTTTTCTTATGCAAAAATACTTCAAAAACATCTTTTGAGATCTATTTTTCTAGAAAGCTAAATGTTTCATACTTTAAAGTTTTTGGTTGTAAATGTTTTGTTTTAAATACTAAAGATAATTTAGGTAAATTTGATGCAAAGTCTTATGAAGCAATTTTTGTTGGCTACTCTAATACTAGTAAAACTTATAGAGTTTTCAATAAGTCATCCTTGACTATTGAAGAATCTATACATGTAAAGTTTGAGGAATCTAACGTGTTTGTTAAGAATGTTGTGGAAATAGATTCCCTAAATGAAGACATGGAGAGAACTACTTTGAAGGACTCACCTACTCTTGAAGACATGCCAAAGGATGATGAAGGAAATGAAGTTCAAGAAAATAAGGTTCAAGGAAATGAAATTCAATAAGTTGACGTGGAGACTACTCAACCACTTCCAAAAGATTGGAGATACAATCCACATCATCCCAAGGACCTTATTATAGGTGAAGTATCAAAAGGGGTAACTACTCGTTCTAAACTTCATGATCTTTGTGGGTACTATGCATTTATTTCTCACTTTGAACCAAAGAACACCTCGAAGCCGAGGGCGACTCTTATTGGTTGCTAGCCATGCAAGAGGAGCTCAATCAATTCGAGCGCAACTAAGTTTGGCATCTTGTTCCTAGGCCCCATGATAGGCCAACAATTAGTACTAAGTGGATCTTTAAGAACAAGTTGGATGAGTTAGGTAATGCTGTTAGGAATAAAGCTAGGTTAGTGGCCCAAGGTTACACTCAAGTCGAAAGTATCGATTTTGAGAAAACCTTTGCACCCGTAGCACGGCTTGAAGCCATACGGATGACACTTGCATTTGCTTCTTATAAAGATTTTAAACTTTTTCGAATGGATGTAAAAAGTGCTTTCTTAAATGGATTTATTGAAGAGGAGGTGTATGTTGTACAACCCCCTAGGTTTGTTGATCCTGCACATCCGGATCTTGTTTTCAAACTTGACAAAGCTCTTTATGGCTTAAAAACAAGCCCCTAGGGCTTGGTATGAAAGACTTTCTTCATTTCTAATTTCTAATGGTTTTAATAAAGGAAAAATAGATACTACTTTATTTACAAAACATGTTGAAAATGATATACTTATAGTTCAAATACATGTTGATGATATCATATTTGGTTCTACTAATGAAAATCTTTGCAAAGTTTTGAATCATGCATGAAGGAGGAATTTGAGATGTCTATGATGGGCGAGCTTAACTATTTCCTTGGTCTCCAAATCAAGCAAAGGAAGGATGGGATCTTCATCAATGAAGCCAAGTATACGAAGGAACTTATCAAGAGATTTGGGCTTGAAGGGGCTAAGACAAGCAAAACTCCCATGGCTACCACAACAAAGCTAGACAAGGATGAACAAGGTACAAGTGTAGACATTAAGCTTTATCGTAACATGATTGGTAGCTTGTTGTATTTAACGGCTAGTAGGCCGGACATTATGTTTTGTGTATGTCTTTGTACTCGATTTCAATCGTGTCCAAAAGACTCCCATTTGATTGCGGTAAAACGCATTATTAGATACCTTAAGGGCACAATTGAAATGGGTTTGTGGTATCCGAAGACCGGACAATTTTCATGACGAGTTTTTCGGATGCCAACTATGCAGGTTGTAGAGTGGATAGGAAGAGTACAAGTGGAACATGTCAATTTCTTGGTAATTGTCTTGTTTCATGGTCCTCCAAAAAGCAAAATTCGGTAGCCCTCTCAACCGCCGAGGCGGAGTATGTTGCGGCCGGAGCTTGTTGTGCACAAGTTCTTTGGATGAAACATACTCTCCTTGACTATGATTTGCATTTTAACCATATTAAAATATTTTGTGATAATACTAGTACTATTCGTATGACCAAAAATGCAAATCAACATAGTAAGACTAAGCACATTAACATTCGGTATCACTTTCTTCGAGATCATTATGAGAAAGGTGATATTGAAATTGAATATGTTTCTACCGATTTTCAACTTGCCGATATTTTTACAAAACCACTAGACTATGCTAGATTTTCCTTTATTTGAGGTGAATTGAATGTTTGTGTTATGGAATCATGAAAAAATTTTAAAACAATGTTTACCCTTTTTGATGTATGACAAAAAGGGGGAGAAAAAGAAAAGTTAGCTTATTTTGAGTTTTGAGTTATGCATTTTGAGTTTTGACTTATGCGTTTTGAGTTTTGAATTATGAGTTTTGAGCAATATGTTTTTGAATTTTTATGTCTCTCTTATGCCAAAATTCTTAGTATATAGCCATTCATATATATAGCATGATTTGAGGGGGAGCTTCCAAGCTCCTTTTCCATTTTTTTTTGTTAAATAACTCATATGTTTTGTCATCATCAAAAAGGGGGAGATTGTTGGCCCAAGGTTACAATCACCCGGTTTTTGACTTTTGATGATTACAAAATATATATAGTTATTTATACTAATCATTTTCTAGTGTTTAAGTGTGTTTCAGGGTTCTAAGGATTCAAGTTGTGTTCTTCCCTAACGGAAGGTACTTTTGACTCAAGATGACTCAATTCGGGTTCAAGGAATCAAGCTATTCAATATCGCATTTGGAGAAGCCCATTTGAAAAACTTGTAGTCACCTAGAACCTTTGTAAGAATTAGTTTGTTAAAGAATGAGGTTATGATATGTTGGCTCAAGAAAAACACACACACACCTCAATTTTCAAAATACGGTTTTTGTTTTGGGTAATTGATTTAGGTGCATGTCTTGATGGTTATACATGACTCAAATTATTTTATAATTTTACATCTTGTTTATATCATGTATACCAACCTTTATAGCATGATACTTAATCATATAGCCTTACAAAATTATTTAAAAATCTTTCAAAGTTCAAAATTTTTTCCTATAAAAATCTGTTTCAGGCCCAACGGTCTACCGGGCGGTCGACTGGATCCATTTAAGGGTTGATCGGTCGACCACACCGGTCGACCGGGCCTTGTTGTCTTGGCGTGCACGTTTGTGCACGTCAGCCGGTCGACCGGACCAGTCGATCGACTGAAAGACCCTCGCTCTTGGGTTTTGTCGGTCGATCGGGCCAGTCGACCGACAGAACAAAGACTTGTTTTTGTTTGAACGCCGGTCGACCGGACCGATCGACCGTGTCCAACGGCTAGTTGCCAGTTAGGCTGTCGGTCGACCGGGCCGGTCGATCGACAGTCGCCAGCAGCCCTAACAGTTAGTTTTCTGAGTTTTGATCATTGGATTTGATTGAGACGTTTTGGTCAGCTATCTCTAAAATGATGATTAGATCTCCTCTAATCCCTATAAATAGATGGTATTGGTCACTTGTAAAAATTAAGAAAAATTCCCTTTGTTTTCAAGTTTCAAAAGAAAGAAAAGTTTTAAAAGCTCTCATTTTTCTAAGTGCATTCTTGGTTACTATTTTTTAGTGGATTTCAAGCTCTTTTACTCTCTTTTCAACTGAATTTTCTCACTACACTTCTTGAGCCAAAATTCTTCCTCATTCTATTAGGAGTTGTAAGAAAGAAGTGTGTGGTCCTTGTTGATCACCTTGTTACTTGTTCTACCTTTGTGTTGAGATCCCTCTTGTGTAGAGGATTGGATTGGTGGGAGTTCGGTACTCCGGTCTTGGGTAGACCTCTTGTAATTTCCTCGGTGGATATAGTGGAAACCCTTCACGGTGGTGAAGGCGAGGACGTAGAGCGGTAGCTCGAACCTCGAAACAAATCCCTTGTGTTTGCGATTGATTTCCTTAGTGCTTTTATTGCTTTACATTTCTATCTTGTGATATTTCTTGTGTGCACTTCATTATTGCATCCATTTCATTACTTGCATTTTCTAGTCTTTACTCATCTCAACAAGAAAGTAATTACGCACCTCAACTCATAATTTAGAGAAATCAAAGAGGAGAAGTTCTAGAGCCCTTCACGGGGAATTCGGCTTCAATTTCTTATTTTGAGTGACCGATTGCATCATACTTTCATACTTGTTTAAAAAGATCATTAGATTAGCATAAACACCTATTCACCCCCACTCTAGGTGTTTTTCAATGGTCTTTTTTTGTAAAATACAAAGATCTCGGGTCCAACCATCGATTGTACCATAGGACAGACCAGCATCAACAGGGCACTGCTTGATTTGGGAGCAAGTTATCATGTTGCTCTCCTTTTCCGTGTATTACGGCTCGGGTTGGGCGATCTCTGTACAACATGAGTAATGATTCAATTAGCTGACCGATAAGTCAAAATACCCAAGAGAAAAATCAATGATGTTCTCATTGGGTTGGGAGTTCATCTACCCCATGGACTTTACCGTGCTGGAAACACAACCCATTTTGAATCTATGATCTCAGACTCTAGTCATTTTAGGTCGACTGTTCCTTGCCACAATAAATGCAATAATAAATTGTAGGAAGAGTTCAATGTGTCTAACATTTGGAGATATGCTCAAAGCGGTAAATGTTTTTCTTCTGAGAAAACAACCTCGAGATTCTGAAGACCAGACATTTAAAGTGAACTTGATAGAAGGCTTGACGAGTGAACATGAGCAGGAACTGGAATGTGAACTGAATGTGATTTCGAATTGGAGTTGGATGACTTCAATCTCGACCAAATTGTTGATTCTGCAGTAGAATGGGCCACAACTCCAACTCCTTTGAGTCTTAAATCAAAAGACTTACCCTCAATTGAACAATATCCTTCTTCTGAATTGAAAGCACTCTCGGATCATCTCAAGTACGTTTACTTGGGAGAAAAAGAGGCTCTCTCGGTAATCATCGCTTCTCATTTAACTGAGGAACAAGAAGAGGATCTTTTTCTCATGTTGAGGGATAAGAAGGAAGACATTGGCTGGATCATGGCAGATATCAAAGGACTTAGCCCATTAATTATTCAACACTGCATCTATCTAATTGAAGAGGCCAAACCGAAATGCGACCCATAGCGTAGGCTTAACCCAATAATGCAAGAAGCCATCGAGTAGAAATACTCAAACTATTAGACAATGAGATAATTTATCCCATATCTGATAGTCAATGGTTAGTTCTATCCACGTTGTGCCTAAAAGGCTGATTTTACAGTGATAGAAAATGATAAAAAAGAATTAGTGCAAACTCATCTTCCTACAAAGATTCGAGTTTTCATTGATTATCGTAAATTGAATTCTGTTACTTGTAAAGACCATTTCCCGCTTTCATTCATTGATCAGATGTTGGAAAAACTGGCTGGGCATGAATACTATTATTTTCTAGATGGGTATTCGAGTACAATCAGATCCCATTGCCTGTGCAGATCAAGAAAAAATCACATTCACCTATTCATTTGAGACGTTTGCATACCGCAGAATGTCATTTGGGTTATGGAATGCCCCAACAATGTTTCAATGTTGCATGCTTAGCGTGTTCTCAGACATGGTAAAACGTTTTCTGAAAATATTCATGGATGATTTCTCAGTTTATGGAGATTTTTTTGACCAATGCTTGTATTATTAGAACTAGTTCTTAAATGATGCACTGAGAAAAACCTGGCACTAAATTGGAAAGTGCTATTTCATGGTCAAACGAGGAATTGTTCTAGGGCATGAAATTTCTAGATCTGGGATAGAAGTCGATAAAGCAAAAGCAGAAGTGATTGCCAAACTCCCCAAGAGGAAATGTATTTTGTTGGCCCAAAAGATTACACTCTCTATTTGTATAAGTTTTGATGATAACAAAACACATAGAAGCTATTTGGTACTAATAAGTTATTTTAAATTGAGTTTCAGGTTTGAACAAGTATTAATGGCTTTAAGCATATTGCAAGGTTAATTGCGCTAAAAGCATGTTGATAGGTTAATGGCGCAAGAGAACTCTTTTATAGGAGAGGAGGCTCTAGCTCGGCAACGTGGTTCAGAGACTTCTTTTTTTATATAGTTTTTATTTTGTTAAAGGATAGTATATAGTGTTGAAGCTCAAGTTCCCCACACACACATATATTCACATGATTTTTAAAAACATTATTGTTTTTCTCTTATATAAAATATTTTTAATATGTCTATTTCAGTATTTGCAAACTCTATTTCATGTAATGTACTTAGTCTTGACAAAATAAATTTATTGAAAATTAACTTGTCTTCAAAAATATTTTTCAAAATAAACTGTTTTGACCTGTTGCGGTCGACCGGACGGTCGACCGGCTCTGTTTCAGGTCAGAATGGTCGACCGAGCGATCGACCGCAGTTCTGACCGTTGGGTGCGTGCATGTGTGCACGTTACTCGGTCGACCAGGCGGTCGATCGGACCCCATATCTGCCAACCGAGCTTCGGCCGACTGAAAGCACCCTAGTTTCTATTTGGGACGGTCGACCTTGGGCTGGCAACGGTCAAATATTTTGAAAACCGGTCGACCGGCCGGTCGATCGTGAGCGTTTTCTCAGCCTAAACTACTAGTTTTTAAACACGTTTTTAAAACGTGTTTTTATTCTTCAAATGAGGTTTATGGCTGGTTTTGGGTCTAATCTTTCCTGTTTAATCAAAATTATAGTTTACCTTTAAATCCCTACCTTTATCCTATAAATAGGGGTGATTAGGGTTGAGCTAAAACACAACATTTTTGCAAAAAGTAATCAAATCTTGAGTCTCTTTAAAAGAAGTTTTGCTCTCAATTTTTGTACTCAAAATTCTGATTTTTCTCTAAAGTTTTTGATTCTAAACTCTCTTCAACTTTTTTTATTTTTCTCTTACAAACGTGAGCTTCAATCCTATACATTATTCTCTAGGGTTTTGTAAAGAAAAGTTTTTCAAAAGAGAGTTTGTGGTCTTTTGATCACCAAGAGATTATTGTATTTGTGGCTCCACTACCTCTGGACTAGAGGAGTGTGATTGAGGAGTTGGGTACTCCCTTCTGGTTGTAATCCTTTGTGGAAGTTCTAGTGGATAGGAAATCCTTCTCGGTGAAGGCAGGGACGTAGAGCTGGGTGCTCGAACCTCAAAACAAATCTCTGTGTTTGCGATTGGTTTATTTGTGTTATTTACTTGCTTACCATTCATTCTTATATTGTCCATCAATACTCTCACAACAAGATTGCATTACGCACCTCAAACTCTTATTTAGAGGAATCACGAGGAAGGAGTTCAGAGCCCTTCACGGGGTATTCGGCTTCTAATCTTGTTTCGAGTGATCGTTGCATCATATCATTTAAAATTTATGCATTGATTAGCATTATCACCTTTTCACCCCCCTATAGGTGATTTCAATTGGTATCAGAGCTAGGACTCTAGTTTTGGCTTCACATCCTTAGAGAGATCCTATAAATTGATAATCACTATTTTCATATCTTTATTCATTCACTAGCAAAGATGTCCAATAACAATAAGACCCCTCCCAAATTTGATGGACTCAACTTTCCTATATGGAAAGTTAGGATGAACATTTTTCTACAATCTCTAGGTAGTTTAGTTGCTGAGTCTTTGACCAAGCCTTTTAGTAAACCCGAAGGTGAGGAAGATACTTGGTCCGAACTTACCTCCAGGGAATTTGATGCTAATTCAAAGGCTCAAAATGCCCTACTTTTAGCTTTGAATGAGGATGACTTAACAAGGGTTATCCATTGCAAATCCATCTATGAGATTTGGCAGCACTTATTGGTCACTCACGAGGGAACATCACAAGTCAAGAGAGCTAAGATAGATCTCTTGCGTTCCCAATATGAAAGTTTTAAAATGTAAGAAAATGAATCTATTGATGATATGATTGCTAAGTTTACTAAGATTACAAATGCTCCTTCTTCTCTAGGTGATGAAATAAGCAACGACCAAAAGGTGCAGAAGGTGATTCGTGCTCTCCCTTCATCATGGGAAATCAAAGCTACCACCTTGAAGGAACTGAATGACAAAGACGAGATGGAGCTCATAAGTATTATTGAAAATCTAAAGACTCATGAGATGGAGAAAAGGCTAGAAAAGAAGCGGGACCTCAAAAGAAAAAGTCTATACCTTTCAAGTCTTCCTCCACCAACTACGATGATGAAGAAGGTGAAAAAGATGATGAAGAGCTATCTTTTCTTGTGAGAAATGTAAAGAGAATGTACCGCAAGAATAAACTCAACTATAGCAGGCGATGGTAAAGGAAGGAGGAGAAAAGGATCATATGTTACAACTGTCAGAAACCCGAACACATCATGGCCGATTGTCCAGATTTCAAGAAAAAGATATCTTCCTCCTTGAAGCAAAAGAAGCCGGTTGAAAAGAAGGTGTACAAAGCCACCTGGGACTCGGAAAGTGAATCCGAAGATGAAGTCGACACGGCAAATGTGTGTTTCATGACAAACACACCTAAGGTAACAACCCAACCACTTGATGATGAAAGTGAAATAAGCAAAGAATTGTTATTACAAGCTTTCATTGAACTTTCGATAAGTTTTGATGATAAAAAGGAAGAGTGTTCAAAATTGAAAAAGGAAAATGAACTGTTTAAAAATCAAATTAGCATTTCTTCAAAAGAAAAGAATGAATTATCTTCTATTCTTATTTCAACACAAAGAGATTTTGATGCCTATAGAGTTGCTTGTAAAGTTAAAAATCCTAAAATCGATGAAAATGAGTTTTCCATGTTAAAGACTAGAATAAATGATTTAGGAAATATTTTAAAAGAATGTGCTTTTAATAATACTAAATAGAAGAAATGTTTTCAAAGAAGCATACGCATACTACTTATGCTAAACATGATAAAACATCTCATGCCAAAACTCCACATGTTCATCATGTCAACACATCACCTGTCAATCATGCTAAACACCTCATGCTCACAAATCACATGTTCATAAACCGCATGCTCATTATGCTTTTAAATATGCAAGAATTTATAAATGTACTTATTTATTGTGGCTGGAATGGTCATTTAGCTAAATTTTGTTATGATCATATAAATAGTACAAATAATCTTGTTTGGGTTCGAAACACTAACGCTTTAGGATCTAAGAAAATTTGGGTACCAAAATCAAGCCTTAAATTATTTGATATAGGTACACATTAAGACTCCAAGGCGTAAGGAGCGGTGGTACCTTGATAGTGATTGTTCAAGGCATATGCCATGGGACATCAACAATTTTACAATCCTATCAACGTACGTTGAAGATGGCAACGTCACCTTCGGAGATGACTCCAAGGGCACCATCATTGGTATCGGTAATATTAAGATTAGTGCATCTCCTTTAATTGAAAATATAGTTCTTGTTGATGGGCTTAAACATAATTTACTTAGTATTAGTCAACTATGTGATCGTGGTCTCAAAGTTGTGTTTGATGAATTTCTTGCAAAATTTTTGATTGTAAAATCAATGATTGTATTCTCACTGGATTTCGTGAAAATAATGTCTATATTATTGATATGCTTAATTTGGATTGCTCTACTAAATGTTTAAATGCTTTTGATGAGATTTCATGGTTATGGCATAGAAGATTAGGCAATATATCTTTTGATCACCTTGCTAGAATAAATTCTAAGGAATTGGTGAAGGGTATTCCTTGTTTGAAGTTTGAAAAAGACCACATTTATGGTGCGTGCCAACTTGGGAAACAAACCAAGTCTTCTTTCAAACCAATCAAGGATATCAGTCATCTAGGCCATTAGAATTGATTCACATGGATCTTTTGGACCAACTAAAACTAAAAGCTTAAATGGAAATAGATACGTTTTTGTTTTAGTCGATGATTTCTCTCGTTTCACTTGGGTTTTCTTTTTGGAGCATAAAGATCAAACTTTCTCGCATTTTAAGATTTTTCGAAAAAGGGTTGAAAAAGAAAAAAGGATTTTCGATTTTACGGATAAGAAATGATTGGGGTGGTGAGTTTGTTAACCAACTCTCATGATTTATTGTGATGAAAAGGAATTAAGCATGAAATGTCATGTCCTAGAACTCCACAACAAAATGGAGTAGTTGAATGGAAGAATAGAACTCTTCAAGAAATGGTTAGGACTATGATAAGTGAATATAGGCTCCCTCAATACTTATGGGCCGAGGCCGTAAACACCGCATGCTACATATCCAACCGTATTTATTTGTGTAAAAATACTTTCAAAACCTCTTTGTAATTTATCATTTAAGAAAATCAAATATTTCATACTTTAAAGTTTTTGGATGCAAGTGTTTTGTTTTGAACACTAAAGATAATTTGGGTAAATTTGATGCTAAGGCTTATAAAGCAATCTTTGTTGGCTATTCTAGTACTAGCAAAGCATATAGAGTGTTCAATAAATCATCTCATACTATTGAAGAATCTATGCATGTTAAATTTGAAGAATCTAATGCTATTGTTAAGAATGTTATAGAGATTGACTCATTAGGTGAGGACATGGAGAAAATATCCTTGAAGGACTCACCCATCCAAGAAGACAAGCAAGAACCTATTGGTGAAGTTCAAAAGGATGAAGTAGAACAATCACAACCACTCCTAAAGATTGGAGATACGCCTCAAATCATCCCAAAGATCTCATCATAGGTGATGTATCAAAAGGGGTAACCACTCACTCCAAACTCTATGATTTGTTTGGTCTTATGCATTCATATCTCATATTGAACCCAAAAACATCCTCGAAGCCGAGGGTGATTCATATTGGTTACTTGCTATGCAAGAAGAGCTCAATCAATTTGAGCGCAACCAAGTTTGGCATCTTATTCCTAGACCCCCATGATAGACCAATAATTGGTACTAAGTGGATTTTTAGGAACAAGTTGGATGAGTAAGGAAATGTTATTAGGAATAAGGCTAGGTTAGTGGCCTAAGGTTACACTCAAGTTGAAGGAATCGACTTTGAGGAGACCTTTGCACCCGTAGCACGGCTAGAAGCCATACGGATCACACTAGCTTATGCATCTTATAAAAATTTTAAACTTTTTCAAATGGATGTAAAAAGTGCATTTTTAAATGGTTTTATTGATGAGGAAGTTTATGTGAACAACCTCCCGGTTATTTGGATCATAACATCCAAATTTTGTTTTCAAACTAGATAAAGCATTGTATGGTTTAAAACAAGCTCCAAGAGCTTGGTATGAAAGGCTTTCTAGTTTTCTTCTTTCAAATGATTTTGTTAAAGGCAAAATAGACACCATATTATTTACTAAACATGTTGGTAATGACATTCTTATAGTTCAAATATATGTTGATGATATAATCTTTGGTTCTACTAATGAGTTACTTTGCAAGGAGTTTGAACAATGTATGCAACGTGAATTTGAGATGTAATTTATAGGTGAATTGAACTATTTTCTTGGACTTCAAATCAAGCAAATGCGTGATGGGATTTTCATATGTCAAGACAAGTACTCTAAGGAACTCATCAAGAAATTTGGGCTTGAAGACTCAAAAATTTGCAACACTCCCATGGCCACTACCACCAAGCTTGATAAGCATGACCAAGGTAAGTGTGTTGATGTAAAATTATATAGAAGCATGATTGGTAGTTTGTTGTATTTAACGGCTAGTAGGCCAAATATTATGTTTAATGTGTGTCTTTGTGCTAGATTCCAATCTTGTCCCAAAGAATCTTATTTAATTGTGGTAAAACGCATTATTCGTTATGTTAAGGGCACTATTGGAATGGGTCTATGATATCCGAGAACTGGAGAATTCTCAATGACGAGTTTTTCGGATGCCGACTATGCGGGTTGTAGAGTGGATAGGAAGAGTACTAGTGGAACATGTCAATTTCTTGGTAATTGTCTTATTTCATGATCTTCTAAGAAACAAAATTCGGTAGCCCTCTCAACCGCTGAGGCGGAGTATGTTGCGGCGGGGGCTTGTTGTGCTCAAGTCCTTTGGATGAAACATACTCTCCTTGATTATGATTTGTATTATGACCATATAAAAATATTTTGTGATAATACTAGTACTATTCATAACTAAGAATGCAAATCAACATAATAAGACCAAACATATTGAGATTCGATATCACTCCTTAGAGATCATTTTGAGAAAAGTGATATTGATATTGATTATGTTTCTTCGATTTTCAACTTGCCGATATTTTCACTAAACCACTTGACTATAATAGATTTCTTTTATATGTGGTGAACTAAATGTTTGTGTTGTTGAATAAGAAAGTTTTCTTGCTAACATATTCCTTTTTGATGTATGACAAAAAGGGGGAGAAAAATATGTTGTTTATGTTTTTGTTTTAGTTTGGTGTTTTATGGTAAATTCTCTCAAATTCAAAAATTCTCTCATTATAAACTTGTTTAATATAGCATTATTTGAGGGAGAGCTTTTACCTCTCTTTTATATCTTGTGTTATAGCCTATATGTTTTGTCATCATCAAAAAGGGGGAGATTGTTGGCCCAAAAGGTTACACTCTCTATTTGTATAAGTTTTGATGATAACAAAACACATAGAAGCTATTTGGTACTAATAAGTTATTTTAGAATGAGTTTCAGGTTTGAACAAGTATTGATGGCTTTAAGCATATTGCAAGGTTAATTGCGCTAAAAGCATGTTGATAGGTTGATGACGCAAGAGAACTCTTTTATAGGAGAGGAGGCTCTAGCTCGGCAACGTGGTTCAGAGACTTCTTTCGTTATATAGTTTTTATTTTGTTAAAGGATAGTATATAGTGTTGAAGCTCAAGGTCCCCCACACACACATATTGCACATGATTTTCAAAATATTATTGTTTTTCTTTTATATAAAACATTTTTAATATGTCTATTTCAGTATCTGCAAACTCTATTTTATGTAGTGTACTTAGTCTTGACAAAATAATTTTTTGAAAATTAACCTGTCTTCAAAAATATTTTTCAAAATAAATTGTTTTGACCTGTTGCGGTCGATCGAACGGTCAACCGGCTCAGTTTCAGGTCAGAATGGTCGACTACAGTTTTGATCGTTGGGTGCGTGCATGTGTGCACGGTACCCGGTCGACGGGGCGGTCGACCGGACCCCATATCGGTCGATCGAGCTTCGGCCGACTGAAAGCACCCTAGTTTCTGTTTGGGACGGTCAACCTTGGGTTGGCAACGGTCAAATATTTTTGAAAACCGGTCGACCGGCCGGTCGACCGTGATCGTTTTCTCAGCCTAAACGGCTAGTTTTTTAAACACGTCTTAAAACGTGTTTTTATTCTTCAAATGAGGTTATGGCTGGTTTTGGGTCTAATCTTTCTTGTTTAATCAAAATTATAGTTTACCTTTAAATCCCTACCTTTATCCTATAAATAGGGGTGATTAGGGTTGAGGTAAAACACAACAATTTTTGCAAAAAGCAATCAAAGCTTGAGTCTCTTTCAAAGAAGTTTTGCTCTCAGTTTTTGTGCTCAAAATTCTGATTTTTTCTCTGAAGTTTTTGATTCTAAACTCTCTTCAACTTTGTTTTATTTTTCACTTACAAAACTTGAGCTTCAATCCTATACATTATTCTCTAGGGTTTTGTAAAGAAAAGTTTTTCAAAAGAGAGTTTGTGGTCTTTTGATCACCAAGAGATTATTGTATTTGTGGCTCCACTACCTCTGCACTAGAGGAGTGTGATTGAGGAGTATGGTGCTCCCTTGTGGTTGTAATCCTTTGTGGAAGTTCTAGTGGATCAAAAATCCTTCTCGGTGAAGGCGGGGACGTAGAGCTTGTTGCTCGAACCTCGAAACAAATCTCTGTGTTTGCGATTGGTTTATTTGTATTATTTACTTGCTTGCCATTCATTCTTATATTGTCGATCAATACTCTCACAACAAGATTGCATTGCGCACCTCAAACTCTTATTTAGAGGAATCACGAGGAAGGAGTTCAGAGCCCTTCACAGGGTATTCGGCTTCTAATCTTATTTCGAGTGATCGTTGCATCATATCATTTTAAATTTGTGCATTGATTAGCATTATCACCTATTCACACCCCCTCTAGGTGATTTCATATTATAGACATCAAATTTTTTCCAGGGCAAGACATTCTATAAAAGATTCACCAAAGAGTTAGCAAGATTGCTAGACCATTAACGAATCTATTAGCAAAGGATGTGCCCTTCTATTTTTACAATGGATGTCTAAAAGCATGGGAGAGATTGAAATAAGAACTTGTCTCTGCTTCAATTATCTCGGCACCTGATTGGACAAAACCATTTAAGATTATGTGCGATGCCTCAGATTTTGCTATCAGCGTTGTTCTAGGACAGTGTATTGATAATAGGCAGCAAATGATCTATTATGCGAGTAGGACACACAGCTCAATTGCACTATGACTGGAAAGAAATTTTTGGCCATAGTATTTAAAATACACCTAGAGGGGGGTGAATAGGTATTTTGCTAATCAAATGCTATTTTAAAACTATTTATGATTAAATATGCAATTGGTCATTCAAAACAAGAATTGAAGTCGAATTCCTCGTGAATGACTCTAGAACTTCTTCTCTTTGATTTCTCTATATAATGAGTTGAGGTGCTTAATTGCCTCCTTTTTGTGATGAGTATAGACCGATAGTGAAAGTGATGAATGAAAAAAGTAAGCAATGGAACTAAGAAAGATGAACAACTACACAAGTATGAAATTTAAAAAGCAATAGAGAGGAAGACACAAGCAATCGCAAACACAAGAGAATTATTTTGAGGTCTAGCCACCGATCTGTTGGCCCAAAGGCCATTAGCCCTATATCTTGATGGATATTTTGATGATAACAAACCATATCTAGTTATGTATTTAACAATATTTGTTTAAAAGCATTTCAGGTTAAAACAGGTTGATTTGACGGCTCCACAATCAAGACTCACAAGTTTGGAGTTCGCCAAAAAATTTGCATTCCCAAGCCAAGCACAATAGAAAGCTTTGGGAACAAGACGATGAAGAAAAGACCAAGTCAAGATCAAGACTATGAAGAATACCAAGATTTGTATTTGTATTTTTCATTTTAGATATTTTGTCAAAACCTAGATGTTAGAAGCAGAGTTATGGGATTACCACCTACACACACATTTTAATTTGGTTCATGACTTCAAAAGGATTTTTAATTTCTATTTTCAATTTAGAAGTTAACATGTTAAGTTTTTGGAAAATAGTTTAAGGTGTTGGAAAAACATTTATTTGGAAAAACAAGTTTTATCAAAGAAGTTTTTATAAAAATGTTTCAAACTTGTTAGAGTAGTGACATAGGCTCACACTCTAAGTTTTACAAGATACAAAACTTCTAATCCAAGTCCAAATCCAAAAACCCATGTTTCAGGTTTCTGGAAGTTCTGATTTTTCAGAACTGACAGAATCCGGTCGACCGACCGGTCGACCGGCGCGCACATTTTCTGTGCATGTGTATCAGTCGACCGTCTCGGTCGACCGAGCACTGTGCAGTGATCTCGGGTTGTTTGGGTCGACCGGGCGGTCGACCGTAGATCCTGATTAGACTAAGAAGGTATACGTATTATGAGTATAAAAATGTATTTTATGTACCCTTTCTTGTCTCCGCTATAGCATAAGGCTATACCGAGTCGATTCTCAGGGAGAGCTAGCGATGGAAGCGTTACGAATCGTAGTGAAGAAATGTAAACGAGAATTCTTCTATGCTAATAAAAATAGTGAATCAAATGAAAAAGAAACTAAAGAAAAGGTGGTTATGTTCATGGTGGAAAAGTCGGAAAAGAAATCAATAGTGGATTTGATATTCACAAGAAAAGAAAAAGAAACTTAAAGAAGAAGCATTCCATGACTAGCTTACCTTGCTACCTTGCCAAGACTTACTAGACTCCTTGATAGCGAACGCGTGCCTAATGTTGTCACTCCATCGGCGTAGGTTTCGTCTTGCGTGTTGACCTAATTACTTTCTCATGTGGTTGAAGGGTGGTTTAACCCATCCGAGAAGAGAAGATCATACAACTTAAAAGATGAAATAAAGCAATCACCCATGAGTTAGTGAAGATGGCAAGGCTAGTGGCTAGCTAGTACATGGAGAAAGATTTAGCTACAAGCCATTAATGAAGTAAAGCAAAGCATGAATAAATTGCAAGAAGTAAAGAAAGCAAGTAAAAAAGCAATTAAAGAAAGCAATTAAACTAGAACCATGCTTCAAGTAGAGGAAGGAGAATGGATCAATCCTTATTGCTTCAAGTGTCACCCTTGATTACACAAGCTCTCTCTCTCAATCTCTCTCTTTTACAATGAATTCTAGGGAAGAAGAAGAGGGATCTAAAGAACAAAACCTAGAGAAAAACTAAACAAAATTACAACATACTAACTATTCTCCTCTCTTCTCCATTCAGTCCTTGTACGCAGGTCCAAGGTGCAGTATTTATAGGCCCTGAGAGAACTCTCCAGAAGATGGACAGGTGGACGAAATCTGGGGCTCAGATGCCCCAGATCTGCCGCAGATCTGCGGCCCAGATCTGATTTGCGCGGCGCTTTTGTGGCCGTTCGATCTCAACTTTCTGTTGAGATCTTGTTACGAATTTGTTATCCAGGTGGCCTTCTAGAATGTTGAGCTGGCGCATAGAACTCTCCAGATCCTGGGTTTAAGATTGGGCTTTATTTTTGGGCTTGAAATTAATTCCACTTAATTATTGCTAATTAAGGGAATTTTGGGCCTTCTCTCCATTTGAATGTGGACCTGTAAAAATATAGAGAAGATGAGTAAAAATCATGTTTTTATTGTCTATATGCATGGGAATTATGTGATAAAATATGCAATATTGGATTACAATCACACCCCCACACTTATTCTTTTGCTCGTCCCGAGCAAAACAAAACAAAGAAAAGAAAAGAAAATCCTAACTACCAATTTATTACACCACTTTCGCAGGTGACGCGATTGCACTGAGCGTGTGCAACAAGCCGTTAAACCTCTAGGTTACCCTAGAGGAGGAGTGTTGTCTCCTGAGGGTTTTCAGCGGATTACACCCACAAAATCCATAAAGAAAGAAGACAAATGTTAGTATTTTGAAAATGCATTTTGAAAGAGAGACACGTTTCCGAACTATTTTTGCAAAAAAAATATAAGTGATCCTAGGTCATAAGTCCACCTATAATCATTCTTTCTTAAACTTAGTCTCCATGCAAGATCTTGTCTTCAATTAAGGTAAGAATTCAAAATTGGATTGAATACTTTATCTCTCATAAAACCTAGATAATATGCACACCGTGTAAGTGAAGATTTCTGGGATTTCAACTCCAACCATCAAGCCATTTATTTATTTATTTATACTTTTTTTTATGCTTTTTTCTTCCCTTAGTTTAGGCTTTCTAGTCTACCCTTGTAGCGAGCCTTTAACCGATGACTCCCAAACCAGACGGTCTTAGGGCACCAGATGAGAAAACATCTCTCGGGTTTAAGGTCTCGAGTAGAAAAGGCCACAAAACTAAAGGGATTATTTATAATCACCGTTAGGCGTGAATAATCATGCTTCTTGAGGCACATTTATCCAGCTTAATAGGTGATGTTTTATTTATATATTTTTCTTTTTATTTTTTTCTTTTTATATATATGGCATTTTTGGTCTTTGTTTCCATCCCAAAAAATGTGTAAGTGTGAAGTGCATATTATCTAAAGCAAAAAAATTCAAGATAAAAATATCTCACCAATTTTTCTTACTTAGCCTATAATTTTAAACAAGATCTATTACTTCAACTAGGTTTAAGATGTCATAATTAAAGCTTTCTTAATTTCTAAGATACATCTTAATTTTCTTAAAAATAGATCTAAACTTTGTCTCTTATTTCAAAAAGTTTTTTTTTTAATTTTTTATTAATTTTCTAAAAGAAGTGTAAAAGAAAGAAAATCTAAAAACTCTAAAAGAAGTGTAAAAGAAAGAAGATCTAAAAACTCTATGTTAGTAAACCCTCCCCCACACTTATTTCATGCATTGTCCTCAATGCATTATGATATATGTATGCATGAAACAAAATGGAAAGGGAAGGAACCATTTATTCACAAAAAAGTGCAAAAAATATTTACAAGGAATATATACAAGTGTAACTCTCACCTAGGCTTTTGGTCGCTTTCCTCTGGCCCGTTTCCCATCGTTCCAATGCGTCTGCTTCCGTGAGCTCAGTTGGGAAACGGTATGAATTTTGTTAGCCTTAGGTGTTTCCAGATTCAATTGATTGTTATTATCATTCACACTCATTCCACCAAATTGTTCACAAACAAATTCCTTATCACCACTCTCACTCAGAATATCATCACTTCAAATTTTAAGAAATTTTAACTCTTCTCCATATAATTCTTCAAAACTCAAATCAACATCCGGAAGTGGACAATCAGCTAATTTACCCCTAGTCGACTCATCTAAACACATAATCTCATCAGCAAACAAGTCTTCAAAAGATATATCAATTGGAGGTTCTTGAAGAGACTCACAGAATTGTGACTCATCTTTTGAATCCTCACAATTGTCCTCAATAAAGCTAACCTCAAATGTTTGATTTTTTGTTTTGTGAGGCTGTGTGTGGAAGACATTGAGTTCATGTGTCATGTTACCAAAGCTCAACCTCATTGATCCATTCCGGTAATTAATGATGGCATTTGCAGTAGCTAGGAATGGTCGTCCCAGAATGACAGGAATTTGTGCCCTTTTATTGGAATTTGACACTGGTTGTGTCTCAAGGATTACAAAATCAACAGGGTAAATGAATTCTCCAACTTTGATAAGGACATCATGAATTATCCCCTTGGGTTTAGTGACAGAGCGATCAGCCAATTGAATGGTCATTTGGGTAGGGAGGAGATCACCTAACCCCAATTGTTGGTACACAGAAAAAGGTAGGAGATTGATGCTGGCCCCTAAATCAAGAAGTGCCCTATTTATTGTAGTCTGTCCTATGATGCATGAAATGGTGGGGCTCCCTGGGTCCTTGTATTTAACAGGAATTGGACCATTGAGCAGCTCGTTTATGGATGATGCTAGGAAGACTTTTTTAGGGACTTGGGTCTTCCTCTTCTTGGTGCACATCTCCTTTAAGAATTTGGCATATGATGGCACTTGTTGTATGGCATCAAGAAGAGGGACATTGATTTGGACCTTATTGAAAATTTCTTTTAACTTCTCCATGTGAGCATTTGACTTGTTATTTAGAAGCCTATTTGGATATGGTACTCTAGGCTTATAAGGTTGCTCATCTACCTTTTCTTTCCCCTTGGCTTGAGATGTGGATGGCTCTGCACTAGAAGATGGTTTGTCAAAAGTTGGTGGCATTGGGACATGAGGTGTTGGCTTTGGTACTGGATGAGATGGTGGATTAGAAACCCTATTGTCAACTTGTTTTCCAGCTCTCAGGGTATGAATAGCATGACATTGACTGGGTCCTGAATCTTCCACTTCATTCAAAGGGAAGTGGTGTTTTGGGATTTGGCAATGGCTGGTTTGGGAAAAAACTTTTTTGATTCTCAGCCAATTGACCAATTTGGACCTTTATTTTATTCAACTCCTGCTCCTGGTTTTTTGTAAAGGTTTCTAGCATTTTTTTCAACTCAGATATCTCAGAATTATGCTGGGGTGGATGTTGAAAATATGGAGATTGGAATTGTGATTGGTCATATGATGGTGGCATATGATAAGACTGATATGACTGTGGTGGACTTTGAGATGGATGAACATACAGTGAATTATGATCGAAACTGGATGGGTGAAACTGAGCATTATAAGGATGTGGAAATGGTGGCCTATGATGCTCAGGACCAGACTGACTCCATGGAAAATTTGGATGGTTCTGCCATCCTGACTTGTAAGTGTTGGAGTATGGGGTCTGGTAAAAGCTGCATTCATGTTCTCCTGAAATGATTGGGGCTGATATAATGGACACTCCTCAAATACATGGCTAAGGTCATGACAGTTGGTGCAACCCTGTTTAATCAAAGGCAATGGGTTGACCTGGTTGACCACAGAATTCCCTTTTGACTCAAGCAGTTCTATCCTCTTCATTAATTGTGTGATCTTGGTTTCTGCAGCTATAGAGGATTCTTTGGAGTGTGTATCAGTTCTGGAAGTGGTGGGAGTCGGTTTATCAGGGCATGACTCCCACTGAATGGTTTTCTCAGCTAGGGTTTCAAAGAGATCCCACCCCTGATGTTCATCTTTCTTCAAAAATTCCCCCTGGCACATGGATTCTAAAAGGGTTTTTGTTTGGTAATCTAATCCATCATAGATAATCTGGCATAGACGCCATTTCTCTATGCCGTGATGGGGACACAGGGCAAGAAGGTCTTTGAAACGCTCAAGATACTTCCAAAAAGGTTCATTTGGTTCCTGCTTGAATTGCATTATGTTCTTTCTCATGAGGGCTGTTTTGTGGATAGGATAGAATTTCTTAAGAAAGACTTTAACAAAATCCTCCCATAAAGATATGGAACTGACTGGAAGATTATAAAGCCATTTCTTAGCTAAATCCTTAAGTGCAAACGGTATGAACCGCAACCTAACAGCATCTTCAGACAGTTAGGAAATTCTCATCATTTGGCATACCTCTTCAAACTCACGAATAAAGAGGTATGCGTCCTCAGACTCTAGACCATGGAAATGGGGAAGTGTATTAATGTATTGCGGTTTCAGCTCAAAGTTGTTTCCATTAGGCTCGGGGAGAAGAATGCATGAAGGAAGGGAGGTGCGAATAGGATAGAATCGATCTTGAAGTGAGACGTTGTTGGTCATGGTGTCAAGTGGTTGTGTAAGTGTAGAAAGTCTAGCAGAATGATGATCACAGAACCACTCTCA
Organism: Agave tequilana; assembly: GCA_038442645.1. Classification (NCBI taxonomy): domain Eukaryota; kingdom Viridiplantae; phylum Streptophyta; class Magnoliopsida; order Asparagales; family Asparagaceae; genus Agave; species Agave tequilana. Next base: position 182,367 of record JAVJIF010006493.1, read on the forward strand.
AATATAAAGCCACAAACAACGCGCACCGATCACACCAGCGAAAAAGAAAAATAAAATAACAAACAATAAAAGAAAAATCAATCCCAGCTATCTAAGGATCCTGGACCTAGACGACTTCTAACTTTAGATCGTCCACAGGAGGTTTAGTGTAGACTTTGACTATAAGCAAATCAGCCAGGGAAGGGTAAGGTTGGTGGGAGGTTTTCCGTCCGGAGACGTTCCTTAATTAAGTAACCAGCAACCTTCGGGCTTTCGGCCCTCAACCCCTTTCCTAGACACTGATTTTACAGAAGTCAATTTCCAACACTTTTCCCCCTTAGGAAAATCTCCTAATGAGTCCGAGATGTCCCTAGGGCCAACGTCTATTCAAATTTTATTTACAAGCTTGGGATTGTGAGTGCTGGGATGTGGTTTTTGGGCTAAGGAAAGGGTAATGAACTCCCCACCTTATCTTATTTATCGGTAATGCCCTTAAAATTGAATTGGTGCAAGTGTACAAGAGATATAACTAAGATTCACTCAAAGCATGAAAATCAAGCAAAGAGTTTGTCCTAGTCTAAATGCAATGCGAAACGTACCTTGCCTCCAGCACTCTTCAACAGTAAAAGTAAAGAATTGCAAAGACACGTGCCTAGAATGCAAGTGTCTAAACAATTTTTAACAATTTCAACCAACTTTTTACTGTTGTTTAATTAAGCAGGAGTATGGTGAAGAATACAAAATTTCAGATATATCAGCAGCTGTATTTTGCAGAGAAGCAAGCCCTGCAGAAATTTTATCAGAAGTTCACTCCTTATTGCCGCAATTCTGCGGCAAAATCCCAGAAATTGCGGCAATTTGGAGGGATCCTGGTCTCTGCTTTCTTGAGCAGAGGCCCAGGTCCACTTGTATATCACTGCAATGCAAGATTTGCTGTTTCTTCACCTGTAACCTGCAAACAGAGAAGAAGATTCGTTTAGTACTTCACTTTAACCTAAAAACGTTGCTCTCCCGGCAACGGCGCCATTTTGATTAGACTAAGAAGGTATACGTATTATGAGTATAAAAATGTATTTTATGTACCCTTTCTTGTCTCCGCTATAGCATAAGGCTATACCGAGTCGATTCTCAGGGAGAGCTAGCGATGGAAGCGTTACGAATCGTAGTGAAGAAATGTAAACGAGAATTCTTCTATGCTAATAAAAATAGTGAATCAAATGAAAAAGAAACTAAAGAAAAGGTGGTTATGTTCATGGTGGAAAAGTTGGAAAAGAAATCAATAGTGGATTTGGTATTCACAAGAAAAGAAAAAGAAACTTAAAGAAGAAGCATTCCATGACTAGCTTACCTTGCAGGTTAGAAACAACCTTAAGTGCTTAGTTCACTCCACAAATGTATTTAAAGATTGATTTACCCTTTCCTATCTCCGCTATAGCATAGGGCTATACCGAGTCGATTCTCAGGGAGAGCTCGCGATGGAAGCTTTACGATAGGTAGTGAAGTTATAAAACGAGAATTCTTCTTTGTTTAAAAGAATAAAGAATCAAAAGAAAAACAAATGAAAGAATTGGTGGATATGTTCATGGTGAAAAAGTCGGAAAAGAAATCAAAACAAGATTGGCTTTGGACTAAAACTAAAAAGAAAAGAAAACTTTGAAGAAGACTTTGAATGAAAGAAAACCATGACTAGCTAACCTTGCTACCTTGCTAAAACTTACTAAACTCCGTGATAGTGAATGCGTGCCTCATGTTGATTCATCGGCATGGATTTGTCTTGCGTGTTGGTCTAATTACTTTCCCACTAGGATGATGGGGGATCATTCTTGGACTTGTCTTGTAGCCTCCATAGATGGTCATAGGCCTACAAGTTAGACTTTCAATAATGGAATCAAAAGAGCTACACTCAAGGGATGCAAATGAAGAACATACAACATTCAATAATGGACTTAAAGAAGTTGTACATCAAATAGCATATTGGTGATCCATCTCCATGTTCCATCAAGGCACTTGTTTGAAGACAAGGCTCTAAATGAGGCACACATGAATCATATGGAGAATTACAACAAGATACTTGCCAAGAAATGAAAGAAAACCCATCCGAGAAGAGAAGATCATACAACTTGCAAAATGAAATAAAGCAATCACCCATGAGTTAGTGAAGATGGCAAGGCTAGTGGCTAGCTAGTACATGGAGAAAGATTTAGCTACAAGCCATTAATGAAGTAAAGCAAAGCATGAATAAATTGCAAGAAGTAAAGAAAGCAAGTAAAAAAGCAATTAAAGAAAGCAATTAAACTAGAACCATGCTTCAAGTAGAGGAAGGAGAATGGATCAATCCTTGTTGCTTCAAGTGTCACCCTTGATTACACAAGCTCTCTCTCTCAATCTCTCTCTTTTACAATGAATTCTAGGGAAGAAGAAGAGGGATCTAAAGAACAAAACCTAGAGAAAAACTAAACAAAATTACAACATACTAACTATTCTCCTCTCTTCTCCATTCAGTCCTTGTACGCAGGTCCAAGGTGCAGTATTTATAGGCCCTGAGAGAACTCTCCAGAAGATGGACAGGTGGACGAAATCTGGGGCTCAGATGCCCCAGATCTGCCGCAGATCTGCGGCCCAGATCTGATTTGCGCGGCGCTTTTGTGGCCGTTCGATCTCAACTTTCTGTTGAGATCTTGTTACGAATTTGTTATCCAGGTGGCCTTCTAGAATGTTGAGCTGGCGCATAGAACTCTCCAGATCCTGGGTTTAAGATTGGGCTTTATTTTTGGGCTTGAAATTAATTCCACTTAATTATTGCTAATTAAGGGAATTTTGGGCCTTCTCTCCATTTGAATGTGGACCTGTAAAAATATAGAGAAGATGAGTAAAAATCATGTTTTTATTGTCGATATGCATGGGAATTATGTGATAAAATATGCAATATTGGATTACAATCAGATCCCCAACGGTCTGATTTTTGACCGTTGGCGGTCGACCGTCCCGGTCGACCGGCTGCTGTCAGATTTTCTGACAGACTCCAACAGCTCTATTTTCTGACATATTTTCTTTTGGGATTTGATCCCAACGGATCTCTGAAGGTGTTTTTGACCCCTATAAATAGGAGGTCACTTCAAGATGATAACACAACAATTAAGATCATTTTTACAAGAGATTTTCAAAAGATTTACAAGTTTTCAATAGGCTTTCATTTAGAAAAGATTTTCTCTCCAAAAGCCCTAAATTTCTAGACACCCATTTGAAGTCTTTACCTCTACTTCTCTCTAGCTTTTTGCACTACACAATCCCATAATTCTTCATCTACATATTGGTTCTAGGATTGTGCAAGTGAGCGATTTTTGATCAAGTGTGATCACTTTCTTATTAAGTGAAGTTGTAGAGGCATCGGCCTCAAGCGAGCTAGTGTGCTCCGGGTGGTGTTGCGGCATCACGAGAGATAGGACAAGTGTGTCCTTGTATTGGTGGTCCAGTGGGATCTTCAATAGTGGAAATCCTTCAAGTGTGAAGGCGGGGACGTAGAGCGTGGCTCGAACCTCGGAAACATATCTGCGTGTTTGCGTTTGTTCAAATCTCTCTAAACTCAACTCCTTTATTTTCTTGCACTATAAATTGCTTCATTTATTGCAAGTCTTTTATTTGAGCTAATTGTGTTAGTTAAATTTTAATTTCCGCATTTGTGCCATTTACATATAGCCATCACCTATTCACCCCCCTCTAGGTGATTTCAATTGGTATCAGAGCCTAACCCTAGTATTTGGTTTAACCACCTTAGGGAGATCCTTATTATTGGCTATACTATTTGTTGCATTCTTCATATTTTGTGCATCTTACTATTCATCTATGGCTTCACTTGATTTTTCTAGCATCAAGTCCCCACCTAAATTTGATGGCTTGAACTTCCCCATTTGGAAGGTCAAGATGAACCTCTTTCTTAAGTCCCTAGGAGTTAGGGTAGCTAGGGCCATAACTAAAGAATTTGTAGAGCCTCTCACCGATGAGAGATCATGGTCCGAGGACACTACCAAGGACTATGAGGCTAATGCTAGGGCTCAATATGCTTTAACCCAAGCCCTTAATGAAGATGACCTCTCACGCATCATTAACTGTAAATCTGCATATAAAGTATGGAATGTTTTAATTATGACTCATGAGGGAACGTCACAAGTCAAGAGATCCAAGATTGACTTGCTACGATCTCAATATGAGAATTTTTATATGCTTGAAAGTGAGTGTATTGATGACATGCTCACTCGTTTCACCAAGATCACTAATGCTTTATCTTCTCTAGGTGACACGATCGACAATGACCAAAAGATTCGCAAGGTCATTAGAGCTCTTCCCAAAACTTGGGAAGTCAAGGCAACAACTCTCAAAGAACTTAACGATCGGGAGGAGATGGACTTCTCCGGCTTCATCGGTAATCTCAAAACCCATGAGATGGAGATGAAGGTAAGAGAAGAAAGGAGGCACCCAAGAAGAAAACAATCGCCTTCAAAGCCACTCCAACCACTATTGAAGAGGACGACTCATCGGAGGATTGCGATGAGGACTTTGCCATGCTTATCCGGAAGGTAGGCAAAATGTTTTACAGGAAAGGGAGGCAAAGTAACTTCCGAAGAGGGAAACCTCAAGGAAGGTTTGAAAAGAAGAGAGAAGAACCCGGTCCTTGCTTCCATTGCAAGAAGATCGGACATCTCATAGCGGATTGCCCCGCTCTCCAAGCAACCACCTCCAAGCATGCACCAAAGAAGAAAAAGGCTATGGTAGCAAAGTGGGATGACACGGAGTCGGAATCCGAAGAGGAGAACGACGCCGCTCATATGTGCTTCATGGCACAAGGTGAGGATGCTTCTAAGGTAACCCTTGATAACACTTTAGAAGATGATGATCTTACAATGGATGAACTTGCACATTTTTTCGAAGAACTACAACATAGATATGGGATCTCTCAATCTCATAATAAAAAATTGAAAAAGGAAAATGATATTTTAAAGAATAAACTTGATACTTGTCTTAATGAGAAGAATGTTTTATCTATTGCTTTTGAAAAATTGAAAAATGATTTTGGTAAATATAAATTGGCTGATAAAGGAAAAACCCCCATGATTTCTTGTAATAAAAATGAATTTGTGGAAATTAAAAAACGTGTTGAAAATTTGGATAACACTTTAAAGAAGTGTGCTTTTGATCTTAATAAATTTGCATCTAGATTTCCTAAGGGAGTAACCCAAGGGAAACATACACACCATGCTCATGCACGGAAACATGCACACACACATAAACATGCATACATGTATGGTAGTGGTAGAATTTACATTTGCACGCATTGTGGCTGCAAAGGCCATTTAGAAAAATTTTGTTTTGCTAAGCATAATGTTTATAACAAACATGTTTGGGTTCGCCCCGATACTAACCCTATAGGACCCAAGAAAATTTGGGTACCAAAAGACCCACCTATTTTAGTTGATACAGGTGGATCTACTTCCTCCAAGACATAGGGGAAACGGTGCCCGGGTGGTGGATGCAACAAAGCCCAAAGATCACATCAAGCTTGCATCGCTATCGTGGAGGCACCTATATTTTGGAGATTGCCTATGTTCGGTAACCTCTCCATTTAAAAGTTTAATTTTTTGTTTGATATATATACAAATGTATAGAAGTGTTAGCTTATTTTTGTGCTCTATAGACATATGCTAATGTAGAGTTACATTTCTATCTCAATTGTGTATATGCCATATTTTTTTTGTTTGATATCTTTTGTGAATGTCCACATATCTAGTCTTCATGATATATCTATGTACTCATCGTAATTCAAAAACTAAAAATTAATTTTTGAAAAATTTTCATATTTAAAGCAAATACCTTAGAGATGGCAATTGCGCACCTCAACTCATTCAAGAGGAATCAAGAGGATGAAGTTCAGAACCCGTCACTGGGTATTCGGCTTCAACATCTCTAAAACTTTGTATTATATATGAAAAATTAAAATAAAATGTCTTATATGTAATTTTGGTTGATAAGTTGACTTAATGAAGATTAAAACATGTTGTTTGTATAATTATATCATCCTTGTATTTAATTAATATTTTTAAAATTTTTTTTCTGGCTGTTTCTGCAGACTGTCTTTCAGGCAAAGACGGTCGACCGTAAATAGGCGCGGTCGACCGATTTTGCCTGAAATAAATTGCCTTTATTTTTTATCTGCTATCGGTCGACCGTCCTTAGACCCGGTCGACCGCTGCAAGTTTGCAGAACTCTCGGGATCCTTGGGTCGACCGACCGGTCGACCGTTCTGAGATTTCAGAGCTCTCGGGTTTTCTGGGTCGACCGACCGGTCGACCGTTCGTCGATTTCAGCCCTAAACTGCTATTTATTTTCACTTTTTCTCTCTCTCTCTCTCACTCCTTCAGCCGACGAACCCACTTCCTCTCCTTCACCAAAAAATTCTCTATCTCTCAAATCTCTCAATCAATTTAAAACCCACCTCATACTCCATTTACAAGTGCTTGATCTTCAGTTTCAGGTCTTCTCATCCACTGGATTCAAAGATTTTCAGGTTTTCTTGATCTAGGGTTTTGGATCTTCATCTCTCAGGTAAAAATCTAATTTTTCCCTCTAATCTTACTATCTAGCTTCTAGATCTTCCCTTATTTGTCATCATTTCTAGGTCTCTAGCTTTCTAGATCAAGCCTTAACCTAAAAATCATTTTTTTGAAAAATATGTCTACATCTAAAAGAACTAGGACTGAGAAAGGTAAATCAGTAGCTCATACCTCTTCCCACACTCCAAAACCTAAAAGAACCTTTGTAAATGAGCTTGCTGGAAACCGTTATATCAATCTTTCCAAGAGAAACATAATTTCGGGGAGATTTGTAGTTATCCAAGACTTTGAACATCTAGATATCCCCCGCATTTTGCAAAACAATTCCTTAAACGAGTTCTTAACCATTAAAGAACAAGTTTATACTTCCCTCGTGCCTTATTTCTATGCCAATTTCTCATTCGACGGAAACCATATTTTCACAAGAGTCCTAGGCAGGGACATTGACATTAGTATTGGTCAGTTCGCTGATATCCTTCATCTCTCCCCTGGTGGAGCTGATATATATTCCCATGACCTTCATGACTATGAGTTTCTGGAGGGTGAGTCTGCGCTCACCGCATCCACATTGATTCACGGGGATGACAACCCCGGCTTGGTCAGGAACGAAGTTGTGAGCAGGTTCACTCTCACTTCCCAAGTCCTAGTCAAGATCATTTTCTATAACATTGTCCCTAAATCTGGTGAATATAGCCATGCTAGGGGTCCTGTGCCCTTGATTATCTATTGTCTCTTGCGAGGAATTAAGATCAATATTCCCCGTATCATAGCTTCCCACATGGCATCCGACCAGATTCGCATGTCCGGTAGGGGTTTACCCTTTGGCATGATTATCACCCGTCTTCTCAAATCTCTAGGCTTCGATCTTTCCTCTGAGACTTCTGATGATCCACAAATAGACATTGACGGAGTTCTATTGAAGAGGATGGAAGCTCAGTTGCGTCGTCACGCTCCTGTGCAACCTCCTGTTCCTCCTCCTATTGTTCCTGGATCTTCATCTGCACCTGGGTCTTCTTCGGCCCCAGGGATGTCTTTTGCTCCTGGCCTTGTCTTACCTTCAGATTTTCAGGCCATGATTTCTTCTGAGGTTCGCTCTCAGATTCAGGAGCACCAGTCCTGGTTTGAGCAGCGAGAGGCAGCTCTTCGTTCGGAGATGGACGCCCGTTTCCAACAAGAGGTCGCTTTCCGTGAGGAGATGAACTCTCAGATCCGAGGTATTCGTAACGATATGTCTTATTTTGCCGACTCCATGAGATTCATGGATATGCAATTTGAGGCTCTCTTTACGAAGTTCGACATGGTTCCTCCTGATCCCTCTTCTATTGCTCGTCCACTTCCCTCCACCGGCCCTCCATTTCCTACCAGAGCTCCTTCTTCTGTTTCCCCACCTCGTCCAAAGGTGGTCGGCGTTGATCCCGAGGAGGCTGCTTCTTCTTCTTCTTCTTCTTCAGAGGAAGACGATGATGGAGATAAGACCATGGCTGAAGGCACTGCTATGGAGAGCTCTTCAGAGGACGACGAGGATGATGGCGACGATGAGGGCGACGATGCTGGTGGTGCCGAGTGATGAGAGTGACCTCCCCTTATTTGATGATGTCCAAAAGGGGGAGAGTTATTTGTTGAGAGAGACTCCATATTTTGTGTATATTTTTTCTGTTGTTGAACATCTTTATCTTGTATTTATGTTTGTGTGGACATGTACTTGTTTTGGTTATGCTGTGTGGACATGTGTGTTTCATTTCTATTTTTATGACATGAGTCTTTTTATCTAGCATAGATATGTGTTATGGATGCATTGTGGTGTATTGTGGAGTATCGCCCACCATTTCTTTTGAGATTTATCTATGCCTGAGTATTTTTTTAGTATATCAATGTGTTGAGGGGGAGCTTCACTTGAAGTCTCCACCCAAAATATTTGTGAGAACTAAATATGTTTTGTCATCATCAAAAAGGGGGAGATTGTTGGCCCAAAGGCCATTAGCCCTATATCTTGATTGATATTTTGATGATAACAAACCATATCTAGTTATGTATTTAACAATATTTGTTTAAAAGCATTTCAGGTTAAAACAGGTTGATTTGACGGCTCCACAATCAAGACTCACAAGTTTGGAGTTCGCCAAAAAATTTGCATTCCCAAGCCAAGCACAATAGAAAGCTTTGGGAACAAGACGATGAAGAAAAGACCAAGTCAAGATCAAGACTATGAAGAATACCAAGATTTGTATTTGTTTTTTCATTTTAGATATTTTGTCAAAACCTAAATGTTAGAAGTAGAGTTATGGGATTACCACCTACACACACATTTTAATTTGGTTCATGACTTCAAAAGGATTTTTAATTTCTATTTTCAATTTAGAAGTTAACATGTTAAGTTTTTGGAAAATAGTTTAAGGTGTTGGAAAAACATTTATTTGGAAAAACAAGTTTTATCAAAGAAGTTTTTATAAAAATGTTTCAAACTTGTTAGAGTAGTGACATAGGCTCACACTCTAAGTTTTACAAGATACAAAACTTCTAATCCAAGTCCAAATCCAAAAACCCATGTTTCAGGTTTCTGGAAGTTCTGATTTTTCAGAACTGACAGAATCCGGTCGACCGTCCCGGTCGACCGGCGCGCACATTTTCTGTGCATGTGTATCAGTCGACCGTCTCGGTCGACCGAGCACTGTGCAGTGATCTCGGGTTGTTTGGGTCGACCGGGCGGTCGACCGTAGATCCCCAACGGTCTGATTTTTGACCGTTGGCGGTCGACCGTCCCGGTCGACCGGCTGCTGTCAGATTTTCTGACAGACTCCAACAGCTCTATTTTCTGACAGATTTTCTTTTGGGATTTGATCCCGACGGATCTCTGAAGGTGTTTTTGACCCCTATAAATAGGAGGTCACTTCAAGATGATAACACAACAATTAAGATCATTTTTACAAGAGATTTTCAAAAGATTTACAAGTTTTCAATAGGCTTTCATTTAGAAAAGATTTTCTCTCCAAAAGCCCTAAATTTCTAGACACCCATTTGAAGTCTTTACCTCTACTTCTCTCTAGCTTTTTGCACTACACAATCCCATAATTCTTCATCTACATATTGGTTCTAGGATTGTTCAAGTGAGCGATTTTTGATCAAGTGTGATCACTTTCTTATTAAGTGAAGTTGTAGAGGCATCGGCCTCAAGCGAGCTAGTGTGCTCCGGGTGGTGTTGCGGCATCACGAGAGATAGGACAAGTGTGTCCTTGTATTGGTGGTCCAGTGGGATCTTCAATAGTGGAAATCCTTCAAGTGTGAAGGCGGGGACGTAGAGCGTGGCTCGAACCTCGGAAACATATCTGCGTGTTTGCGTTTGCTCAAATCTCTCTAAACTCAACTCCTTTATTTTCTTGCACTATAAATTGCTTCATTTATTGCAAGTCTTTTATTTGAGCTAATTGTGTTAGTTAAATTTTAATTTTCGCATTTGTGCCATTTACATATAGCCATCACCTATTCACCCCCCCTCTAGGTGATTTCACGATCTACATCCCCGCCTTCACCAATATGAAGGATTTCAATATCCTCTTAGGGATCTTCCACAAAGGGACCTTACACAGAAGAATTACAATTTGGTCTACAAGACCGGAGTACAAAACTCCACTAATTCAACCCTCTACATAAGTAGTAGCACAAAGCCAATTGATATTACAAAGCTCTTGGTGATCCAACAAGATCACACTCTCTCTTACAACTTCCTATAGAGCAGGATATGAAGTGTAGCTCAAGAAGTTAAGTGAGAGAATAAATTCAGTTAAAAAGATAAGAAGAGCTTTAAAAACAACTGAAAATAGCTTTGGAAAGAAAGAACTTGAAGATTGAAAGATAGAAAAACTTTTCTCTTTTGAAAGTAAACTTGTGCAAACTTGTTGTCTAAAAATCAAAACCCATGACCCATATATATAGGCAATGAATAAATATCATTTGTAAATCATACCAGGTCATTTGGGGTGTGTTTAGACACTTGGAAACTAAAAAAGCCCGATGGAATTCACTAAAAACAAAACAGATTAAAAAATTAGCCGTTATAGCCATCTGGTAAGCTGTCGGTCAACCGACCGGTCGACCAACAGCTCATCCATAAAAAAAATTGCTGGCTCTGATCGACCGGCCGGTTGACCGCTCGGTCGTTCAAAAGAGAAAAATAAAACATCAGTTGACCGACCCCTAACCGAGAGGTAGGGTCTCTCAGTCGGTCGACTGATCGATCGACCGACAACATGCACAAACTTGCACGCCCTAGGCCAAAGTCTGGTCGACTGGGCAACCGTCTGTTTTGGCCTGAAATGGGCAATGGTCGACCGTCCGGTCGACCGTTCTGACTTTAAACAGTTTTCTGGATATATTTTGAGTTCAAATATTTTTCAAAATATTTTGTACGAGTTTATGGGTAATGTAGCAATGTATAAGTGATGAAATACATGTTCTAAACTTGTTATTAAATTTTGAAAAAATTATGAGACATCTATCAAAACCAAGCATGCAAAATACTAATACTATCAAAACTTGCATTTTTTGAAATCATGTATTTTGTGTGTGTAACTTCTTAAGCATCACAACTATATTTTACACTTTAACAAACTAATATCTTACTAGGCTCTAGGTGACTACAAGATCTTAAACAGGGCTTCTCCATTAGTGATGTCGAGCGCTTTGAGTTTCAATCCCGTATTTGAATCTTCTTGAGTCTTCAATACCTTCCTTTAGGGGAAGAAAACTCCTTGAATCCTTAGAACCCTGATATATGCTTAAATACTTGAACTTGATTAGTACTAAATAACCGCATATGTTTTGTTATCATCAAAATCATAAAACTGGGTAATTGTAACCTTGGGCCAATAGTCTCCCCCTTTTTGATGATGACAAAACATTTGAGTTATTTAAAATAAAAGATGGAAAGAGGCTAAAAAAGCTCCCCATCAAGTTATGCTATCTATCAAGTACAGAAAATATTATGACTTTAAAAGGATTTGACAATATAGGCAAGTCACACATATATGCATATATAAAAATGATATCAATATAGAATAATATGCATATATATCCTACCATCTTTCCAATCCTCCTTCCTCCAAAAACAATAGATAAGCATGGTAAGGAGAATGGATATAGAATACCAAAATAATTTAATAACTCAAATATCTCTCTCCCTTTTTGTCATTCATCAAAAAGGATAAAGACATCAACATAAAAGAGATATTAATTTGAAAAATACATGTATAAATAAAAAAATTGAAATACTTTCAAAACTTATGAATTCATAATACAAACATTTAACTCATCACAAATGAATGAAAATCTATTATAATCTAGTAGTTTAGTAAAAATATCCTCAAGTTAAAATTGGAGGAAACATATTCAATTTCAATATTTCTTTTCATATAGTGATCTTTAAGAAAGTGATATCAAATATCTATGTGCTTGGTGTTGCTATATTGATTTGCATTTTTTGGTCATATGAATGGTGCTAGTATTATCACAGAATATTTTAATATGGTTATAATGCAAATTATAGTCAAGGAGAGCTTATTTCATCCAAAGGACTTGTACACAATAAGCCCTGACCGTAATATACTCCGCCTCGGCGGTGGAGAGGGCTATAGAATTTTTTTTCTTGGAAGACCACGAAATAAGACAATTTTGTTCCTTATCAAGCTTTGTTGTAGTGGCCATGGGAGTCTTTCTTAGCTTTGCATCTTCAAGTCCAAATTTCTTGATGAGTTCTCATGTGTACATGGCTTGATTGATGAAAATCCCATCACTCCGTTGCTTTATTTGGAGTCCAAAGAAGTAGTTCACCTTTCCTATCATAGATATCTCAAACTTGTTCTTCATGCATGACTCAAATTCTTTACAAAGATTTTCATTAGTGGATCCAAAAATAATTTCATCAACATAAATTTGAACAAGTAGGATATCACTATCTGCATGTTTTGTAAACAAAGTGGTGTCAACTTTACCTTTAACAAAATTATTTGAAATTAAAAATGTTGAAAGTCTTTCATACCAAGCTCTTAAAGTTTGTTTTAAACCATATAAAGCTTTATCAAGTTTGTAAACAAATTCTGGATGTTTAGGATCAACAAACCCGGAGAGTTGTTCAAGATACACTGCCTCTTCTATAAACCCATTTAAAAACGCATTTTTGACATCCATTTGAAAAAGTTTAAAATCTTTAAAAGAAGCAAAGGCAAGTGTAATCCTTGTAGCTTTAAGCCGTGCTACGGATGCAAAGTTTTCTCAAAGTCGATACCTTCGATTTGGGTGTAACTTTAGGCCACTAATCTAACTTTATTTCTAATAACATTACCCGACTCATCCAACTTATTCCTAAAGATCCATTTAGTACCAATAGTTGGTCTATCATAGGGTCTAGGAATAAGATGTCAAACTTGATTGTGCTCAAATTGATTGAGCTCTTCTTACATTGTAAGCAACCAATATGAATCGGCCTCAGCTTCGAGGATATTTTTGGGCTCAATATACGAAATAAAAGCAAAATGTCCACATAAATCATGGAGTTTGGATCGAGTAGTTACCTCCTTGGATACATTACTTATGATGAGGTCCTTGGGATGATTTGAAGCAAATCTCCAATCCTTCAGAGGTGGTTGTGTTGTCTCCACTTCAACCTCTTGAACTTCACCTTGTTCATCAATTTTTGACTTTTCTTCTTCTATATATGAGTCCTTCAAGGTTATCTTCTCCATGTCTTCACCTAAGGAATCAATCTCTATAACATTTTTCACAAAAGCACTAGATTCCTCAAACTTGACATGTATAGATTCTTCAATAGTCAAAGTAGATCTATTGAAGACTCCATAGGCCTTACTAATATTTGAATACCCAACAAATATGACTTCAGAAGATTTGGCATCAAATTTTTCTAAATTGGCTTTTATTGTTTAAATAAAAGCATTTACAACCAAAAACTTTAAAGTAAGAAACATTAGGCTTTCTCAAATAGTAAACTTCAAATGAAGTTTTAGAAGTATTTTTATAAAAATAAATTCTATTTGAGATGTAACATGATATATTTACGGCCTCAGCCCATAAGTATTAAGGGAGTCCATATTCATTTATCATTGTCCTAGCCATTTCTTGAATAGTACGATTCTTGCTTTCAACAACTATTTTGTTGTAGAGTTCTAGGACATGATAGTCATGTTTGATTCCATATTCTTCACAATAAGTGATGAACGAATCTTAATAAATTCACCACCTCTATCACTTCTTATATGTTAAATCAAAAAATTCTTTTCTTTTTCAACTCTTTTTCTAAACACTTGAAAATATGAAAAAGCTTGATGTTGTGTTCTAAAAAGAAAACCCTTATAAAGCGAGAAAAACCGTCAACTAAAACAAAGACAGAATAATTTTTACTTAGACTTTTGGTTTTAGTTGGACCAAACAAATCCATGTGAATTAACTCAAAAGGTTTTGATGTCATGATATCGTTGATAGTTTTGAAAGAGGACTTGGTTTGTTTTCTAAGTTGGCACGCATCGCAAATGTGATTCTTTTCAAAATTCAAATAAGGAATATCTTTCACCACTTTCTTATTATTAATTCTACATAGATGGTCAAACGAAACATGGCCTTGTCTCTTAGCCATAACCAAGAATCTTTATTAAAGAAATTTAAACATGTAGCATTACATTATAAATTTGACGTATCAATCATGTACACATTATTTTCATGAAAACCGGAAAGCACACATGCATTGGTTTGTCTAGCTAAAACATTGCAAGCTAAATCTTCAAAAATCGCTTTAAAACTTCTATCACAAAGTTGACTAATACTCAAGAGGTTATGCTTGAGACCATCAACTAAAATAACATTTTCAATTAAGGGAGATGAGCCAATTTTAACGTTACCTATATTGATAATTTTCCCTTTGGAATCATCTCCGAAGGTGACGGTGCCACCTTCATTGTACCTTGATATGGTTACAAAATTATTGATATCCCAAGTCATATGCGTTGAGCAATCGCTATCAAGATATCACCGCTCCCTACGTCTTGAAGCCTTGGTGTGTACCTACAACAAGTAACGAATTAGTTGATTTTGGTACCCAAATTTTCTTGGGTCCTATAAGTTAACTTTTCAAATCCAAATGTGATCATTAGATGCATTTATTCTATCAAAGCAAAATTTGGCTAAGTGACCTTTTGGGCCACAATAAGCGCATGAATAAACTCTACCATATATAGAAGCATGATGAGAGTGTCGGGTGTGAACATGTTTGGTGTGTGTAGTATGTCAAGCATGATGTGCATGCATATGTTGTGATTTAGGAGTGTGAGTATGTGTAGTATGATGAGCATGTGTGGTATGAACATGTTTCTTTAGAGTATGTCTCTTAGGAAACATTGCCTCCAACCTAACTTTATCAAACTCACATTTCTTTAATACATCTCTTAATTTTATCTTTTAGAATAAAAATATTATTTTTATCAATTAACGAAATTTTGCTTTACATGAAATTTTATATGCATCAAATCTTTTTGTGTGGATATGAGTGTGAAAGATAAATCATCTTTTTCTTTAGAAATAATAACAATTTTATTTTGAAGGGTTTTATTTTCTTTTTTCATTTTTAAATACTTCTTTTTAAGAAAATTATAGTTGTTAGACAACTCTTCAAAAGTCTCACCCAATTCATCCATTGTTAATTCGCAATCACCAAATGAGAGTTCGAAAGTTACCTTAGGTGTGTTATCATTAGCCATGAAACACACATGTCCCGTATCCACTTCTTCATCGGTTTCACTCTCCATGTCCCACGTAGCTTTGAGTGCCTTCTTTTCGTAGGGCTTCTTGGAGGTTGAAGGTTTACTTTTGGTCTCCGAACAATCCACAACCATGTGGCCCGACTTTCAGAAATTGAAGCATATCTTCTTTTATTGTTAACTTGGCCTTGTTGTACATCCTCCTTACATTTTTCACTAGGAGGGAGAATTCTTCATCATCATTGTCGAAGATGGTGGCAGCAGATTTGAATTGAAAGTGATCATCTTTTCTTTTATGGTGTCATCTCTTCCCTTGCCTTCCTCTCCATTTTAGGAGTCTTAAGGTTTTCTATAAGACCGATGAGCTCCATCTCTTATTTGTCATTGTGCTTCTTGAATGTAGCAGCCTTGACTTCCCATGAGGGTGGAAGAGCCCGAAAGACCTTCCTTACTTTTTGATCATTGTCAATGGCATCACCTAAAGTAGCAAGACTATTAATTATTTTAGTAAATCTTATTATCATGTCATCAATGGTGTCATCATCATGCATAGTGAAATTTTCATATTAGAAACGCAAGAGATCAATTTTTTCTCTCTTGACTTATGGTGTTCCCACGTTGTGACTAATAGGTATGTCCAAATCTCGTAGGCGAATTGCAATGGATGACCATAGTAATATCGTCATCATTCAAAGCTTGAAGTAAGGTATAGTGTGCCTTAGAATTTGCATCAAACTCCTTAGTGGCAATGTCAGACCAAATGTCCACATCACTAATAATTACACTAAAGGTTTTAGTTACCGCTTTTGCAACCCGGCTTCCTAAGGATTGCAAAAATACGGTCATCATAACCTTTTATATAGGAAAGTTAAGGCCATCAAACTTGAGAGGGATCTTAATACCTTAGGCTATTTTTACTAAAGTAGATGAAGATGAAATTGTGAAAGAAATGATTAGCAATTAGGATCTCTTTAAGGTGGCTAAGCCAAAAACTTGAGACCAAAACTCTGATACCAATTGAAATACACCTAGAGAGGGAGGTGAATAGGTGTTTTACTAATCAAATGCTATTTTAAAACTATTTATGATGAAATATGCAAACGGTCACTCAAAACAAGAATTGAAGAAGAATTTCCCATGAAGGGCTCTAGAACTTCTCCTCTTTGATTCCTCAAGATAATGAGTTGAGGTGCACAATTTCTTCCTTGTTAAGATGAGTATAGACCAATAGTGAATGTGATGAATGTAATACAAGCAACGGAATTAAACAAGATGAACAACTACATAAGTATGAAATGTAAAAAAATAATTGAGAGCAAGATACAAGCAATCGCAAACACAAGAAAATTGTTCTAAGGTTCGAGCCACCGCTCTACGTCCCCGCCTTCACCACTATGAAGGATTTCGCTATCCTCTAAGGGATCTTCCACAAAGGGACCTTATACAAAGAAATTATAACTTGTTCTACACAAGACCGGAGTGCACAACTCCACCAACTCAATCCTCTATACAAGAGGTACCACAAGGCCAATTGAGGTTACAAAGCTCTTGGTGATCCAACAAGATCACAAACACTCTCTCTTACAACTTCCTATAGAGTAGAATATGAAGTGTAGCTCAAGAAGTTAAGTAAGAGAATAAATTCAGTTAAAAAGATGTGAAGAGCTTTATAAACAACTGAAAATGACTTTGGGAAGAAAGAACTTGAAGATTGGAAGCTAGAAAAAATTTTCTCTTTTGAAATAAACTAAAAAACTTTAAACTTGTGTAAACTTCTTGGCTAAAAATCAAAACCCATGACCCATATATATAGGCAATGAATAAATATCATTTGTAAATCATACTAGTCATTTAGGATGTGTTTAGACACTTGAAAACCAAAAATGCCTGTTAGAATCTACTAAAAATAAAACAGATTCAAAAACTAGCCATTATAGCTATCTGGCAGGCTGTCAGTCGACCGGCCGGTCAACCGACTGCTCATCCATAAAAGAGCAGTTGGTCCGGTCGATCGGCCGGTCGACTGCTCGGCCGTTCAAAAGAGAAAAACAAAACATTGGCCCTAATTGAGAGTTAGGGTCTCTCAATCAGTAGATCGATCAGTCGACCGCAAGGGGTTAGCGGTCGACAGGTCAGTTGGCCGACAACATGCACAAACATGCACGCCCCTAGGCCAATGGCCCGATCGGCTGGGCGGTCGATCGTTTTGGCCTGAAATGGGCAACGGTCGACCATCTGGTCAACCGTTCTGGCCTGAAACAGTTTTTTGAATATATTTTGAGTTTCAAGTATTTTTCAAAATATTTTGTATTGGTTTATGGATAATGTAGCAATATATAGGTGATGAACTACATGTTCTAAACTTGTTATTAAATTTTGGAAAAATTATGAGACATGTATCAAAACCAAACATGCAAAATACCAATACTTTCAAAAGTTGTATTTTTTGAAATCTTGTATATTGTGTGTGTAAATTCTTGGGCATTGATTAGTATCCAATATTGCATATTTTACATCATAATCCCCATGCATAATACAAATAAATATGTGATTTTTACTCCTCTTCTCTACATATTTGCAGGTACACAATTAATGGAGAGATATTCAAATAATCACTTAATTAACACTAATTAAGTGATTAATCAAGATTAAGGATAAAGCCAAATCTCAATCCAGATCTAGAGAGATCCGCGCAACAAACTCAGAATCCAAGTGGTCCACGTGGATAACAACCCAGATACCAGATCTCACCAGAAAATCTGGACCCAACGGCCGCAACCGTGCCGCGCCCATGCCGCGCCGCCGCGGCAATCTTGTGGCCGTTGAGCCCCGGATTTTGTGGAAACAACCTTGCTTCTGGATGCTTCTCCTTCCTCCTATAAATAGTGCATCTTCACCTGCGAGCAAAAACTGATCAGAGAAGAGAGAGAGATTAGTGAATAGATTGTAATTTTGTTAGGTTTTGTTTAGGATTTTTAGTTCTCTCTAGGATCTTCTCCTCCCTAGATTTCATTGCAAGAGAGATTTGTATGAGAGAGAGAGCTTGTATCAACAAGGAGTGACAACTTGGAGCTATACAAGGATTGATCCATTCTCTACATATCTACTTGAGCTTGATTCTAGTTTGTCTTCTTCACTTGCTTTTATCTTGCTTTGTTACTTGCTTTGTTAATTTCTAGCAATTCAATCATGCTTTGCTTTGCTTTTGTAATGTCTAGTAGCTAATTTCTTGTTCCATGTACTAGCTAACCACTACTCTTGCTAACTCCTAACTCATGGGTGATTGCTTTACTTCATCTTGCAATTTGTATGGTCTTCTCTTCTCCGATGGGTTTCTTTTCATTTCTTGGCAAGATTTTGTTGTAATTCTCCATATGATTCATGTGTGCCTCATGTAGAGCCTAGTCTTCGAACTAGTGCCTTGATGGAACATGGAGATGGAGCACCAATATGCTAATTGATGTACAACTTCACTACTTCCATAAGTGAAAGTTGTATGTTCTTCATTTGCATCCCTTGAGTGTATCTCTTGTGATTCCATTAGTGAAAGTCTATCTTGTAGGCCGATGACCATCTATGGAGGCTACAAGACAAGTCCAAGAATGAATCCCCATCATCTTAGTGGGAAAGTAATTAGATCACAAGCAAGACAAATACATGCCGATGAATCAACATGAGGCACGCATCACTATCACGGAGTTTAGTTAGTTTAGCAAGGTAGTTAAGGTTAGCTAGTCATGGATTTCTTGCATTCAAAGTTTTCTTGATTTTACTTTCTTTTTAGTTGTTAGTTCAAATCCATCTCAACCTTGATTTCTCCCGATTTCCACCATGAACATAGCCACCAATTCTTTGATTTGTTTTTCTTTTGATTCTTTATTCTTTTGAAACATAGAAGAATTCTCGTTTTCTCTTCTCACTAGTATCGTGAAAGCTTCTATCGCTAGCTCTCCCTGAGATCCGACTCGGTATAGCCCTATG
Source organism: Agave tequilana (assembly GCA_038442645.1). NCBI lineage: Eukaryota > Viridiplantae > Streptophyta > Magnoliopsida > Asparagales > Asparagaceae > Agave > Agave tequilana. The sequence continues at coordinate 201,688 of JAVJIF010006493.1, forward strand.
CTATAGCGGAGATAAGAAAGGGTATATTGAACATCTTACATACATTTGTGGAGTAAACAAGCACCGAGGTTGATTCTAAACCTTTCTCTTTTACATAATACTTGTGCTATACTTCACACTATACCCCTTTCAAGTCTTATCAATTTTTGGCGCCGTTGCCGGGGAGAGCGACGGTATTATTTTTAAAAGTGAGAAACTAAACGATACGTCTTCTCTGTTGCAGGTACAGGTTGAAGATACAGAATATATTGCACTACAGAAGCATTCAGTTGGACCTGGGCCTCTGCTCTTGAAAGCAGAGACCAGGAATCCCCTAAACTGCCGCGTTTCCACGGCAAAACCCAGGAAAACGCGGCACAAAGGAGCTCTCTGTAAATCATTTTTCTGCAGGACTTTGCTCTCTGTAAAATACAGTAGCCTATATTCTTGAAATCTTGTATTCTTCACCTGATACTTGTTAATCAACAGTAAAAGATTGGTTGTAAATCGATAAAAATTGTTTAGACATCTTGCATTATAGGCACGAGTCTTTCAATTACTTTAAATTTACTGTTGAAGAGTGCGGGGGACAAGGTACGTGTTTGCATTGCATATAAACTAGGACAAACTCTTGCTTGATTTTCATGCTTTGAGTGAATCTTGGTTATTTTTATCGTACACTTGCACAATTCATTCTAAGGGCAATACCTGTAAATAAGATAAGGTGGGGGAGGTCATTACCCTTTCCTTAGCCCGGAAACCATTTTCCCCACGCATTCACAATCCTAAGCTTATAATTAAAAATTGCTAGACGTTGGCCCTAGGGACAACTCGGACTCATCTAGGAGATTTTCCTAAGGGGGAAAAGTGTTGGAAATTGACTTCCGCGTAATCGGTGTCTAGGAAAGGGGTTGAGGGCCGAAAGCCCGAAGGACGGTGGTTACTTAATTAAGGAACGTCTCCGGACGGAAAACCTCCCACCAACTTTACCCTTCCCTGGCCGATTTGCTTATAGTCAGTGTCTACACTGAACCTCCTGTGGACGATCTATTGTTAGGAGTCGTCTAGGGTCAGAAACCTAGAAGCTTGGATTGATTTTTTCTTTTATTTGTTTGTTGTTTTTTCTTTTTCGCTGGTGTGATCGGTGTACGTTGTTTGTGATTGTATATACGACAGTGGTTTTGTGATCCTAATTAATTCTACACTTGTACTTCCACAACCACTTCATCATGACCAACAACGTCTCACTTCAGGATCGATTTTATCCGATTCGCACCTCCATTCCTTCATGCATTCTTCTCCCCGAGCCTAATGGAAACAATTTTGAGCTAAAACCACAATTCATTAGTACACTTCCCCATTTCCATGGTCTAGAGTCTGAGGACGCGTACCTCTTTATTCGTGAGTTTGAAGAGGTATGCCAAATGATGAGAATTTCCCAACTGTCTGAGGATGCTGTTAGGTTACGGTTCATACCGTTTGCACTTAAGGATTTAGCTAAGAAATGGCTTTATAATCTTCCAGTCAGTTCCATATCTTTATGGGAGGATTTTGTTAAAGTCTTTCTTAAGAAATTCTATCCTATCCACAAAACAGCCCTCATGAGAAAAAACATAATGCAATTCAAGCAGGACCCAAATGAACCTTTCTGGAAGTATCTTGAGCGTTTCAAAGACCTCTTAGCCCTATGTCCCCATCACGGCATAGAGAAATGGCGGCTATGCCAGATTATCTATGATGGATTAGATTACCAAACGAAAACACTTTTAGAATCCATGTGCCAAGGGGAATTTCTGAAGAAAGATGAACATCAGGGGTGGGATCTCTTTGAAACCCTAGCTGAGAAAACCATTCAGTGGGAGTCATGCCCTGATAAACCGACTCCCACCACTTCCAGAACTGGTACACAATCCAAAGAATCCTCTCTAGCTTCAGAAACCAAGATCACACAATTAATGAAGAGGATAGAGTTGCTTGAGTCAATAGGGAATTCTGTGGTCAACCAGGTCAACCCATTGCCTTTGATTAGACCAGGTTGCACCAAATGTCAAGACCTTAGCCATGTTGTTGAGGAGTGTCCATTGTATCAGCCCCCATTTCAGGAGAACATGAATGCAGCATTTACCAGACCCCCATACTCCAATACTTACAATTCAGGATGGCAGAACCATCCAAATTTTCCATGGAGTCAGTCTGGTACTGAGCATCATATGCCACCACTTCCACATCTGTACAATGCTCAGTTTCATCCATCCAGTTTCGATCAGAATTCACTGTATATTCATCCATCTCAAAGTCCACCACAGTCATATCAGTCTTATCAGGACCCACCACCATTCTACCAATCACAGTTCCAATCTCCATATCCTCAACATCCACCCCAAAATAATTCTGAAATATCTGAGTTGAAACAAATGATAGAAACCTTAACAAAGAACCAGCAACAGGAGTTGAATGAAATGAAGGTCCAGATCAAGCAATTGGCTGAGAATCAAAAAGGACTGTTCTTAAGCCAGCCATTGCTAAATCCCAAAGTTGAAAATTCAGGACCCAGTCACTGTCATGCCATTCACACCCTGAGATCTGGTAAACAAGTTGACAATAAGGTTTTTAGTCCACAATCTCATCCAGTACCAAAGCCAACATCTCATGTCCCAATGTCACCAACTTTTGACAAACCATCCTCTAGTGCAGAGCCATCCACATCTCAAGCCAAAGGGAAAGAAAAGGTAGATGAGCAACCTTATAAGCCTAGAGTACCATATCCAAATAGGCTTAAGAATCCCAAGTCAAATGCTCACATGGAGAAAATAAAAGAAACATTCAATAAGGTCCAAATCAATGTCCCTCTTCTTGATGCCATTCAACAAGTGCCTTCATATGCCAAATTTTTGAAGGAAATGTGCACCAAGAAGAGGAAGACCCAAGTCCCTAAAAAAGTCTTCCTTGCATCATCCATCAATGAGCTGCTCACTGGTCCAATTCCTGTTAAATACAAAGACCCAGGGAGCCCCACCATTTCATGCATCATAGGACAGACTACAATAAATAGGGCACTTCTTGATTTGGGGGCCAGCATTAATCTCCTGCCTTTCTCTGTGTACCAACAATTGGGGTTAGGTGATCTTCTCCCGACCCAAATGACCATCCAATTGGCTGACCGCTCTGTTACTAAACCCAAGGGGGTAATTCAAGATGTCCTTGTCAAAGTTGGAGAATTCTTTTATCCAGTTGACTTTGTTGTCCTTGAAACAAAACCAGTATCAAATTCCAATCAAAGGGCACAAATTCCTGTCATTCTGGGTCGACCATTCCTGGCTACTGCAAATGCAATCATTAATTGCCGGAATGGATCAATGAGGTTGACTTTTGGTAACATGACACATGAACACAATGTCTTCCACACACAGCCTCACAAAACAAAAGATCAAACATTTGAGGTTAATTTCATTAGTAACAATTGTGAGGAGGAAGGTGAAGATCCAAAAGATGAGTCACAACCTTGTGATTCTCTTATCCGAGTACCCTTTCAAAAGGGGAAAGTTGATTTGGATACTTTCACTTTCAATGAGCCAACTGAGACTGTATTTGAACCTCCAATTGATATATCATTTGAAGACTTGTTTGCTGATGAGATTATATGCTTAGATGAGTCAACTCGGGGTAAGTTAGCTAATTGTCTACTGCCGGATGTTGACTTGAGCTTTGAAGAATTATATGGAGAGGAGTTAAAATTTCTAAACACTGGAAGTGATGAGATTCTGAGTGAAAGTGGTGATAAGGACTTTGTTTGTGAACGATGTGGTGGAAAGAGTATGAATGAAAATAACAACAAATTGAAACTGGAATCACCTAGGGTAAGAATAATTCAGACCGTTTCCCAATGGAGCTCAAGAAAGAGAACACATTGGAACGATGGGAAACGGGCCAGAGGGAAGCGACCAAAAGCCCAGGTGAGAGTTACATTTGTATATTCCTTGTAAATAATTTTCCTACCTCTTACCTGTTTCATGCATACATATATCATAATGCATTGAGGACAATGCATGAGATAAGTGTGGGGGAGGGTTTACTAAATTAGAATTTTTAGATTTTCTTCCTTTTACACTTCTTTTAGAAAAATAAAAATAAAAAAATAAAAAAAATAAAAACTTTTTGAAATAAGAAACAAAGTTTTGATCTATTTTTAAGAAAATTAAGATGTATCTTAGAAATTAAGAAAGCCTTAATTATGACATCTTAAACTTAGTTGAAATAATAGATCTTGTTTGAAAATTATAGGCTAAGTAAGTAAAATTGAAGAGATATTTTTATCTTGCATTTTTTGCCTTAAATAATATGCACTTTACACTTACACATTTCTTGGGATGGAAACAAAGACCAAAAATGCCATATATATATATATAAAAAAAAAAAAAAAAAGAGAGAAAAGAAAAAAGAAAAAAAATATATAAATAAAAGATCACTTATTAAGCTGGGAAATTGTGCCTCAAGAAGCATGATGACTCACGCCTAACAGTGATCTCACTTATTAAGCTGGGTAATTGTGCCTCAAGAAGCATGATTATTCACGCCTAACGGTGATTAAGAATAATCCCTCTTAGTTTTGTGGCCTTTTTCACTCAGTCCTTAAACCCGAGGGATGTTTCCTCATCTGGTGCCCTAAGACCATCTGGTTTGGGAGTCATCGGTTAAAGGCTCGCTACATGGGTGAACTAGAAAGCCTAAGAAAACTAAGGGAAGAAAAAAGCAGAAAAAGAAAAAAATATATATATATAGATAAATAAATGGCTTGATGGTTGGAGTTGAAATCCCAGAAATTTTCACTGAGCACGGTGTGCATATTATCTAGGTTTTATGAAAGATAAAATATTCAATCCAATTTTGAATTCTTACCTTAATTGAAAACAAGATCTTGCATGGAGACTAAGTTTAAGGAAGAATGATTATAGGTGGACTTATGACCTAGGATCACTTATATTTTTGCAAAAATAGTTCGTAAACTTGTCTTTTATTCAAAATGTGTTTTCAAAACACTAACATTTGTTTTCTTTCTTTATGGATTTTGTGGGTGTAATCCGCTGAAAACCCTCAGGAGACAACACTCCTCCTCTAGGGTAACCTAGAGGTTTAACGGCTTGTTGCACACGCTCAGTGCAATCGCGTCACCTGCGAAAGTGGTGTAAATAAATTGTTAGTCTAGATTTTCTTTTTCTTTGTTTTGCTCGGGACGAGCAAAAGAATAAGTGTGGGGGTGTGATTAGTATCCAATATTGCATATTTTACATCATAATCCCCATGCATAATACAAATAAATATGTGATTTTTACTCCTCTTCTCTACATATTTGCAGGTACACAATTAATGGAGAGATATTCAAATAATCACTTAATTAACACTAATTAAGTGATTAATCAAGATTAAGGATAAAGCCAAATCTCAATCCAGATCTAGAGAGATCCGCGCAACAAACTCAGAATCCAAGTGGTCCACGTGGATAACAACCCAGATACCAGATCTCACCAGAAAATCTGGACCCAACGGCCGCAACCGTGCCGCGCCCATGCCGCGCCGCCGCGGCAATCTTGTGGCCGTTGAGCCCCGGATTTTGTGGAAACAACCTTGCTTCTGGATGCTTCTCCTTCCTCCTATAAATAGTGCATCTTCACCTGCGAGCAAAAACTGATCAGAGAAGAGAGAGAGATTAGTGAATAGATTGTAATTTTGTTAGGTTTTGTTTAGGATTTTTAGTTCTCTCTAGGATCTTCTCCTCCCTAGATTTCATTGCAAGAGAGATTTGTATGAGAGAGAGAGCTTGTATCAACAAGGAGTGACAACTTGGAGCTATACAAGGATTGATCCATTCTCTACATATCTACTTGAGCTTGATTCTAGTTTGTCTTCTTCACTTGCTTTTATCTTGCTTTGTTACTTGCTTTGTTAATTTCTAGCAATTCAATCATGCTTTGCTTTGCTTTTGTAATGTGTAGTAGCTAATTTCTTGTTCCATGTACTAGCTAACCACTACTCTTGCTAACTCCTAACTCATGGGTGATTGCTTTACTTCATCTTGCAATTTGTATGGTCTTCTCTTCTCCGATGGGTTTCTTTTCATTTCTTGGCAAGATTTTGTTGTAATTCTCCATATGATTCATGTGTGCCTCATGTAGAGCCTAGTCTTCGAACTAGTGCCTTGATGGAACATGGAGATGGAGCACCAATATGCTAATTGATGTACAACTTCACTACTTCCATAAGTGAAAGTTGTATGTTCTTCATTTGCATCCCTTGAGTGTATCTCTTGTGATTCCATTAGTGAAAGTCTATCTTGTAGGCCGATGACCATCTATGGAGGCTACAAGACAAGTCCAAGAATGAATCCCCATCATCTTAGTGGGAAAGTAATTAGATCACAAGCAAGACAAATACATGCCGATGAATCAACATGAGGCACGCATCACTATCACGGAGTTTAGTTAGTTTAGCAAGGTAGTTAAGGTTAGCTAGTCATGGATTTCTTGCATTCAAAGTTTTCTTGATTTTACTTTCTTTTTAGTTGTTAGTTCAAATCCATCTCAACCTTGATTTCTCCCGATTTCCACCATGAACATAGCCACCAATTCTTTGATTTGTTTTTCTTTTGATTCTTTATTCTTTTGAAACATAGAAGAATTCTCGTTTTCTCTTCTCACTAGTATCGTGAAAGCTTCTATCGCTAGCTCTCCCTGAGATCCGACTCGGTATAGCCCTATGCTATAGCGGAGATAAGAAAGGGTATATTGAACATCTTACATACATTTGTGGAGTAAACAAGCACCGAGGTTGATTCTAAACCTTTCTCTTTTACATAATACTTGTGCTATACTTCACACTATACCCCTTTCAATTCTAATCAGGCATCACAACTATATTCTAGACTTTAATAAACTAATATCTTACTAGGCTCTAGGTGACTACAAGATCTTCAACAGGGCTTCTCTATTTGTGACGTCGAGTACTTTGAGCTTCAATTCTATATTTGAATCTTCTTGAGTCTTCAATAGCTTTCTTTAGAGGAAGAAAACTCCTTGAACCCTTGGAACTCTAAAATATATTTAAACACTTGAACTTGATTAGTACTAAATAACCACATATATTTTGTTATCATCAAAGCCATAAAAATCGGGTGATTGTAATCTTAGGCCAACAATATTCATATTAGAAAAAATTTGACAACACCTACTCGGGTCTAGAACAACTGTGTTCACGGACTACTCCACACTGAGGTATCTTATGGGAAAGAAGGACGCTAAAGCAAGACTCATTCAATGGATCCTTCTTTCGCAAGAAATTGACCTCAAAATAAAGAATAAGAGAGGCGTGGAGAGTGTTGTGGCAGATCATTTGTCCCATATCCCCAATGCGTCAGTTCAGATAACACTGATAAATGAAAATTTTCCTGACGAACAGATCCTAGCAATGTGTAAGGAGCCCTTGTATGCAGCTATTTGAACTATCTTGCCACTGGGCAAACACCTTCAGATTAGTCAACTTAGGATAGACATCATTATTTCACTCAGGTACGGTTTTTCTTTTGGGAAGAACCATATCTCTTCAAATATTGTTCTGATCAAATCATAAGAAGGTGTCTTCCTGATGATGAGCATAGGAGTGTGTTGGCATTTTGTCATGAGCTTGCATGCGGTGGGCACTTTGATCCACGCAAGATCACTGAAAAAGTCTTGCAGAGTGGGTTCTACTGGCCTACTTTGTTCAAAGGCTCTTTTAATTTTTGCAAGCTATGCAAAAACTGCCAAATGACGGGTAGGATTTTGTTGGCCCAAAGGTCATTAGCCCTAAGTTTTGTTGATTATAAACCATATGAAGTTAGAAATTAACAAGATTGTTTTAAATGAGTTCCAGGTAAAAACATAGGTTGATTGACGGCTTCTACACAAAACTCACAATGGGAAGCCGCGAGGATTTAGATCCCAGAGCCGAGCACACTAGAAGAGCTCAAGGATCAATCAAACAACTTGAGAAGACTATACAAGATTTGTATCTTTATTTTTTCTTTTTAGTTAAGATTTATAGTCTATTGTCAAAATCGAAATGATAGAGGTTGATAACCTTGGGATTGCCACACACACATTTGATATAGCTTCATGCTTTCAAACAAAATTTTATTACAAAATTTCTTATCAAGTTTCAGAAAAACGCAGTTTGGAAAAAATCGGTTTTTGGAAAAACAAATTTTTGGAAAAACGATTTTTAGTTTAGAAAAAGAATTTTTATCAAAATCTAGTTCAAATTTTATTAGTGTTGATCTATGATCACATTATGATCTTTCCAAGCCCTAGAACTTGATTTTGTATCTACCCGTCTGAAGAAAATTTATCAAAAAATTAAATTAAAAGTTTTTTAAAACTATAATTTTTGGCCTTGTCCGGTCGACCGCACGGTCGACCGTTGGCAGAGCAGAACTGCTCTGTCGATCAATCGGGCGATCGAGCGACATGCACCAATGTGCATTGTGCACCTCAGTCGACCATTCCGGTCGACCGGCTGAATAAGCAGAGCTCTCTGTTTGTTCCGGTCGACCAGTCCGGTCGACTAACAGAGAGTGGTCACTCTCTGTTTGGGACTTCGGTCGACCGCTCGGTCGACCGCTTTCCCACCGGTCGGAAATCCGACCGTTGGCGGTCGACCGATAGCAGCCAGAGTCTGCCGACATATTCCAACGGCTATTTTTTGTTTGTCTTTTGTTGGGGCATCTCCAAACAAAAATTTTGGTAATTAATAAATAAAAATGTATTGTTGATAAAAATAAAGGAAAATAAAAATAAAACCTTCTACTGAGTTTTTCATGCCAAATAAAATTTTCAATGTTATTTTTATATAATATATCCTTTGTTTTAAAAAGCAAATTTTATTTAAAACTCAACACAGCTTTTTATATGGTTTCAGCTGTACCGGTCGACCGGCCTGGTCGACCGATCTGGCCTGGCATAAGGCCCGGTCGACCGGCTCGGTCGACTGATATAGCCTGGAACAGAATGTGTTTTCTGCCCGTAACCGGTCGACCGACGCGGTCGACCGACTGAAACTGAGTTTGCTCTCAGTTTCCACCGTCGACCGGCCCAGTCGGGTAATTTGTTTTTTTAACCTGACTATATAATAACCCTAACCCTATTTTTCCCGCATCTCTTCCTTCCACCGCCTCCAACTCCTTTCCTCCTCTCTTCTTTCAACCATAAACCTATTCCAACCATCTCTACCTCTCCCAACCTCAAATTTCTTCCAAAAAAATTTGAAAATTTTGTTTCAGGCTCCAGATTTACTCTCTCTCTCTTCGGTATTTCTCTATATTTTCGAGGTATAATCTCATATTCTCTAAATCTCTTATTTTTCCTTGAAATTTCTAAGTTTATTTGGTTAGATCTTGCTATATTTCATGCCTATCTTTCTAATCTACCGTTATGTCTAAAAGATCTCGTTCTGAAAAGCGAAAAAACCCCCAATCTTCATCCTCCCCTTGTGTCTGAAAATGCATCCTATAGGTATGCCATAATTGGTACTAAAAATGTGAATTCAGGTAGAATTGTGGTGCTTAGTGATTTTGAGCACCTTAATCTTGCATCTATCCTAGAATCTAGCTTCTTAGAAAATTTTGTCACCATTAAGAACCTGTCTATCCTGCTTTGGTGCAATATTTCTATTCAAATCTCACATTTGAACAAAATCACATCAAATCCAGAGTTATGGGCAAAGATATAGATATCTCACTTCAACAATTTGCACATCACCTACACCTCTCCTGTGAGGGGGTAGACATCTATACCGTCGATTTGCATGATTTTGAGTATTCTGATGGTAAGTCTGCCCACACTGCATCTACCCTGCTTCATGATGATGATAACCCTAGTTTAGTTAGGAACGAGGAGGTGAAGTACTATACACTCACCGCCCAGGTCCTGGCCAAAATCGTGTTCTATAACCTTCTGCCAAAATTATGAGAATATAGTCACGCTAGGGGTTCTGCTCCTCTTGTCATCTATTGCATTCTAAAAGGCATTAGAATCAACATACCTAAACTCATCATCAACTACACATGACTTCTGATCATCTTCTTGTCCTAAACTGGCACTTGCCCTTTGGGATGCTCATTACACGTCTTTTGAAGCAGCTAAATTTTGATCTTTCCTCTGAACGATCAATTGAACCGTCAGTAGACATCAACAGCACCCTCCTCAAGAGGATGCGTCCTATGGAGCGTCATCCAGCTCCTCATCCGCAGCCTATCTTTCCTGCTGTTCCTAGATCATCCTCTTGCTCTCTGCTCCTTTCAACCCCTATCTAGCCATATCTTCTCAGCTTTGGGAGCACCACTAGCAGATTTCAGCTGAGATGACCACGCACCATCAGCAGATTTTCACTGAAATGACCGAGCACCGCCAGCAGATTTTCGCTGAGATGACCGCACACTATCAGCGGATGGAGCAGCGTTTGGACAATGATCTCAGCCATATCTGTGACTCCATTCGCTATATGCATGCCTGTCTTGGTGGCATCTACCACAGATTTGATTGGCCGGCTCCTCTTCCTAGTGAACGTGCTCAGCCACTTCCTCCTTCCGGCCATCCGTTCGCCGCCTGGGCTCCTCCTTCTTCTGCTCCGCCAGCTACTTCTCCAGAGGACCCTGATTTTGGGAGACGTTGACCCCTTTTGATGATGTCAAAAAGGGGGAGCAATTTCTGGGAGTTATTTCTTGGTTATGTTATTTTGGACATGTGTTATGTGTTATGTTTTCTAGGTTGTTTAGCTATGCTGTTTTTGGATATTAGTTTGCTTTCTGTGTGGACATGTATATGTTATGTTTCTAGTTTTGAGGTTGGCATGAACCTCCTATTTTGTATGGACACCTTTTTATTATGATATGGCAGTTATCTTTGCTATCTCCATGTGGTATATATATATATATATATATATATATATATATATATATATATATATATATATATATATATATATATATATATATATATATATATATATATATATATATATATATATATATGGTTGGTTATCTATTGCTTATTATTCAATGTTTGTTCCAACCTTCTACCACTCACTTTGGAGGATGGAGGTATTTAAGGATGGATGGAGGTAACCATATATGCATACATGTTTATATTTCTATATCTTTGATATGCGATGGTTGGCGTATGTGCTTATTATCATATCATATATATGCCCTTGTTATGCATTTAGATTTTTATATCATATTCTCTTATATGCATATGTTAAGGGGAGCTTCACTTGAAGTCTCCACCCAAAATATTTGTAATAACTCCATATCTTTTGTCATCATCAAAAAGAGGGAGATTGTTGGCCCAAAGGTCATTAGCCCTAAGTTTTGATGATTACAAATCATATGAAGTTAGGAATTAACAAGATTGTTTTAAATGAGTTTCAGGTAAAAACATAGTTGATTGACGGCTCCTACACAAGACTCAATTTGGAAGCCGCGAGGATTTATATCCCAAAGCCGAGCACACTAGAAGAGCTCAAGGATCAATCAAACAACTTGAGAAGACTATACAAGATTTATATCTTTGTTTTTTTTCTTTTTAGTTAAGATTTATAGTCTATTTGTCAAAACTGAGATGATAGAGGTTGGTAACCTTGGGATTGCCATACACACATTTGATATTGCTTCATGCTTTCAAACAAAATTTTATTACAAAATTTCTTATCAAGTTTCAGAAAAACGAAGTTTGGAAAAATCGGTTTTTGGAAAAACAAGTTTTCGAAAAAACGATTTTTAGTTTAGAAAAAGAATTTTTATCAAAATATAGTTCAAATTTTATTAGTGTTGATCTATGATCACACTATGATCTTTCCAAGCCCTAGAACTTGATTTTGTATCTACCCGTCTGAAGAAAATTTATCGAAAAATTAAACACTTCAAAAGTTTTTTAAAACTGTAATTTTTGGCCTTGTCCGGTCGACCGCACGGTCGACCGCTGGCAGAGGAGAACTGTTCTGTCGGTCGATTGGGCGGTCGAGCGACATGTACCAATGTGCATTATGCACCTCGGTCGACCGTTCCGGTCGACCGGTAGAAAGAGCAGAGCTCTCTGTTTGTTTTGGGCGACAGGTCCGGTCAACCGACAAAGAGTGGTTACTCTCTGTTTGGGATTCGGTCAACCGCTCGGTCGATCGCTTTCCCAACGGTCAAAAATCCGACCGTTGGCGGTCGACCGGCCCGGTCGATGACAGCAGCCAGAGTCTGCTGACCGATTCCAATGGCTATTTTTTTGTTTATCTTTTGTTGGGGCTTCTCCCAACGAATATTTTGGCTTGTTTAACCCTGTTTTTATCCCCTATAAATAGTGGGAGTGTTATACAATTAAAATAGAACATTTACAAGAGTAAAATCAAAATTTCTCAAAGTTTAGCCTTTTAGCAAAAGAATTTTCTTGAACCAAAATATTCAATCCTTTGTGTTTTAGCTTGAAGCTTTCTCTTCCACTTCTCTACTTGTTTTAGCACCACACAATCCCTAAAGTTTCATCTCTGTTGGCCCAAGGTTACAATCACCCATTTTTAATGTGTTTTGATGATTACAAAACATATTAGTTATTTGTACTAATATTATTTATTGGTTAAGTGTGTTTCAGGATTCTAACTCAACTAGAAGGACTCTTCCCTAAAGGAAGGTGCTTTGGACTCAAGTCAACTCAATTTGGGCTCAAGAATCAAGTTTTGAAGATCATATGGTGAAAGCCCTCTTGAAGAACTTGAAGTCTTTAGAATCATTGTAAGAATAGAATGTTAAAGTTTGAGTGTTGGATATTGGCTCTAGGATACACATACACAATTTGGTTTTGTTAAAATGAGAGTCTTGTATTTAAGTTTTCATGTTTTAAATTTGGTTTCATGCCTTAGTAGATATTTACATGACCCTAAGTTTTACAAAATAAATATCATGCTTAGATCATGTTTATATACTCCTACTAGCATGTTACTTAAGTTTGTTCAAACCCAAAACTATTTTACAAATTTTTCTAAGTCAAGAAAATATACTATTTTTCCTGTTTCAGGCTGACCGGCCGACCGGCCCGGTCGACCGGCGCCAGTGCCAGGACGTGCACATTTGTGCACGTCTGTCTGTCGACCGCCCCGGTCGACCGACTGTGAGCAGTTGCTCTCGGGTTTTCTAGGTCGACCGCCCCGGTCGACCGCCAGAAGACCCGAGCCAACGGCTCTTTGCCAGCTGAGCTGGCGGTCGACCGGCCCGGTCGACCGCCAAGCCTGCAACAGCCCAACGGCTCTTTCCTCTTTTGTGCAATTCTGAAATCTATTTTTTGGACTGCTTTTTGGCAGACTTTTTCAGGGTTTTCCAGAACTTTTTCAGAGCAAATAAGGTCAAAATTAATTGTTTTTAACTTATTTCTCTCCCTATAAATAGTGGAGAAGAGTTACTTGCAAAATACCAAGAAAAATCCTCAAGTTTTCAAAGTTTTCAAAGAGAAAAGAAAAGTGTTTAAGCTCTCCATTTCCAACTCTTTCTTGAGCTAGTTTTCAGTTGTGTTCCCTTGCAAAAATCATCTCTACAACTGAGTTTTTCTCACTACACTTCATAGAGCCAAAAATCCCTTACTCATTCTATAGTGAAGTTGTAAAAAGAAGAGTGTTGTAAAAGAGTTTGGTGATCTTATTGTGATCACTCTTGTTCTTGTGATCTTCTTGTTCTTGTGGAGACACCTCTTCGGTAGAGGTTATTGTACTTGGTGGAGCTCGGTGCTCGGGTCTTCGGTAGACCGTTGTAATCGTCCTCGGTGGATAGTGGAAACCCTTCACGGAGGTGAAGGCGGGGAGTAGAGCGGTGGCTCGAACCTCGAAATAAATACTTGTGTTTGTGATTGTCTTTTGCTCTTGCTCTCTATTTTGCTTTTAATTTCTATTGCACTCTATTGCTCTTAATTACTTGCTTGTGATCTTGTTTCTTTCCTTGTGCTATTACTTCAAGTTTGTAATACTTGTGATATCTTGTGTGCATCTCATCATTGCATATTATTCATCCTTTGTTCGATCAATTCTCATACAACAAGGTTGCATTGCGCACCTCTAACCCATTCAAGGGGAATTGGGAGGAAGGAGTTCAGAACCTCTCACGGGGTATTCGGCTCTTAGTCTTGTTTTGAGAGATCATTGCATCATTCATCCATCTTAGTTTTAAAAAGATTGTTAGATTAGCAATAACACCTATTCACCCCCCTAGGTGTTTTTCAATTGGTATCAGAGCTTGGTTACTAGGCTCTTGGCTTAACAACCCTAGAAAGATCCTAATATTGCTAATCATTTCATTCATTCTCACTTAGTAAAGATGGCCGATGGTATTAAGACACCCCCTAAGTTTGATGGACTTAACTTTCCCATATGGAAGGTTAAGATGACCGTTTTCTTGCAATCTCTAGGTAGTCGAGTTGCAAAGGCCGTGACCAAACCCTTTAGTGCACCCCCTGGTGATGAATCCACTTGGTCCGAAATAGAGACCAAAGAATTTGATGCCAATGCTAGGGCTCACTATGCACTCCTTCAAGCCCTTAATGATGATGACATAGCTAGAGTTATTCATTGCAAGTCCGCATATGAAATTTGGACACATTTGCTAGTTACACATGAAGGGACCTCACAAGTGAAGAGGGCTAAGATTGACCTTCTTCGGTCCCAATATGAGAACTTTTGCATGCAAGAAAATGAAACCATAGATGATATGGTTACAAGATTTACTGAGATCACTAATGGACTTTCTTCTCTAGGTGATGCTATCGACAACGATCAAAGAGTAAGAAAGATTATCCGGGCTCTTCCTCCTTCATGGGAAGTAAAAGCAACCACCTTGAAGGAACTCAATGACAAGGAGGAGATGGAGCTAATTGGTCTCATTGGGAACCTCAAAACCTATGAGATGGAGAGGAAAGTGAGGGAGGACATGGCTCCTTCCAAGAAGAAGACAATAGCCTTCAAAAGTCAATCCACACACTCCGACGAAGACGATGAAGAAGAAGATGACGAAGAGCTCTCACTTCTTGTGAAGAACGTTCGGAGGATGTACAACAAGGCTAAATTTCAAGGAAGAAGGAGATGGCAAGGAGGTAAAGAAGAAAGGAAGATTATTTGCTTCAATTGTCAAAGGCCGGGACACATAGTGACGGAGTGTCCGGATAAAGTAAAGCCTTCCACATCTAAGAAGCCCTACAAGAAGAAGGCAATGAAAGCTACATGGGATTCCGAGAGCGAATCCGAGGAGGAAATCGACACCGCCAACATGTGCTTCATGGTAAATGAAAGCACAAGCAAGGTAACCACTTCCACTTCTCCTAATGATGAACTTTCCATGGATGAGTTAGGAGAAGCTTTTATAGAATTATCACATAACTATGATTTTCTTAAGAAAAAGTATTTAAAAATGAAAAAGGAAAATGAATCTCTTAATCATCAAGTTTTTACTCTTTCTAAAGAAAAAGATGAATTACTTTCCACTCTTGTTTCCACCCAAAAAGATTTTGACAAGTATAAGATTTCTTGTAAAGGCAAGTCCCCACTAGTTGATTCTAATGAGATTACCATGCTTAAAGAAAGAATAGACTCATTAGGAATTGTTTTAAAAATTGTGAGTTTGATAAGAAGAAACTAGAGGCCATATTTCCTAAGAAACAAGCCCCTAAGAAAAATGTTCACCTTGCTCATGCTCATGTTCATACCACACAACCTTTACAACGTGGCAAACCCCCAAAGCATGCTCACACTTCACACACACATCATGCATTCATGTATGAAAGAGTGTTCTCATGTTTACATTGTGGGCGGAAAGGGCACTTAGCCAATTTTTGCTATGATAGACTAAGTACATCTTTTCATAATGTTTGGGTTCGAAATACTAACTTTTAAGGACCCAAGAAAATTTGGGTACCAAAGTCAACAACTTTGTTAAATGATGTAGGTACCTTCCAAGGCCCAACGACGTAGAGGATTGTGGTATCTTGATAGTGGTTGCTCAAGGCACATGACTTGGGACATCAACAACTTTGCAACCCTATCAAGATACCATGAAGGTGGCACCGTCACCTTCGGAGATGATGCCAAGGGTAAAATCATCGATATTGGTAATGTAAAACTCGGCACATCCCCTTTAATTGAGAATGTTGTTTTAGTTGATGGCCTCAAGCATAACCTCTTGAGTGTTAGTCAACTTTGTGATAAAGGTTTGATGTAGTTTTTGAAAATGTAGCTTGTAAAGTAATTGATAGAATTTCTAATACTTGTGTGTTTTCCGGTTTTCGTGAAAGTAATGTTTATATGATAGATATGTCTAATATGTCTTGTAATATTACTTGTTTAAAAGCCCTCGATGATGACTCTTGGTTGTGGCATAGGAGATTAGGGCATATTTCTTTTGACCATATTTCTAAGTTAAACACAAAGGAAATGGTGAAAGGTATTCCTTGTTTGAGTTTTGAAAAAGACCGAGTTTGTGACGCATGTCAATTTGGGAAACAAACTAAGTCTTCTTTCAAGTCAATTAAGGATATCATGACATCACGTCCTTTGGAGCTAATTCATATGGATCTATTTGGCCCTACACAAACCAAAAGTCTAAGTGGGATTAGATTTGCATTTGTTTTGGTTGATGACTTTTCACGATTTACTTGGGTTTTTTCTTGAACACAAAAATCAAGCACTTTCATATTTCCAAACTTTTAAGAAAAGAGTTGAAAAAGAAAAAGATGTTTCAATTTTAAGAATAAGAAGTGATAGAGGAGGTGAATTAATTAACCTACCCTTTACCACTTTTTGTGAAGAACATGGAATTAAGCATGAACTTTCTTGTCCTAGAACTCCACAACAAAATGGAGTAGTTGAACGGAAAAATCGAACTTTACAAGAGATGGCTAGGACAATGCTAAGTGAATATGGTCTACCACATTATTTGTGGGCCGAGGCCGTAAATACATCATGCTATATATCAAATCGTGTTTTCTTGTGTAAAAATACTTCAAAGACTTCTTTTGAAATGTACTTTTCTAGAAAACCAAATGTTTCATATTTCAAGGTTTTTGGATGCAAATGTTTTGTTTTAAATACAAAAGATAATTTAGGAAAATTTGATGCTAAAGCTTATGAGGCAATTTTTGTGGGTTATTCTAATACTAGTAAAGCTTATAGAATCTTCAATAAATCATCTTTGACTATTGAGAAATCTATACATGTTAAGTTTGAAGAATCTAACTTGTTTGTTAAGAATGTTGTAAAAATAGATGCTTTGGATGAAGGCTTGGAGAAAGTGACCTTGGAGGATACACCTGAAATCACCTAGAGGGGGGGTGAATAGGTGATGGCTATATGTAAATGGCACAAATGCAGAATTTAAAATTCAACTAACACAATTAGCTCAAATAAAAGACTTGCAATAAATGAAGCAATCAATAGTCCAAGAATTAAAGAGTTTAGAGTTTAGAGAGATTTGAGCAAACGCAAACATGCAGATATGTTTCCGAGGTTCGAGCCACGCTCTACGTCCCCGCCTTCACACTTGAAGGATTTCCACTATTGAAGATCCCACTGGATCACCAATACAAGGACACACTTGTCCGATCACTTGTGATGCCGCAACACCACCCGGAGCACACTAGCTCGCCTTGAGGCCGATGCCTCTACAACTTCACTCAAGAAGAAAAGGATCACACTTGATCAAAAATTCGCTCACTTGCACAATCCTAGAACCAATATGTAGATGAGGAATTATGGGATTGTGTAGTGCAATAGCTAGAGAGAAGTAGAGGTAAAGACTTCAAATGGGTGTCTAGAAATTTAGGGCTTTTGGAGAGAAAATCTTTTCTAAATGAAAGCCTTTTGAAAACTTGTAAATCTTTTGAAAATCTCTTGTAAAAATGTTCTTGATCGATGTCTTATCATGTTGAAGTGACCTCCTATATATAGGGGTCAAAAACAGCTCCAGAGATTCGTTGGGATCAAATCCCAAAAGAAAAACTGTCAGAAAATAGAGCTGTTGGAGTCTGTCAGAAGTTCTGACAGCAGCCGGTCGACCGGGCCGGTCGACCGCCAACGGTCATATTTTGACCGTTAGGGGACTACGGTCGACCGTCCCGGTCGACCGGAACAAACAGAGAGCACTGTAAGTGCTCCGGTCGACCCGAGCGGTCGGCCGACGTACACACATGCACAGCGTGTCCGTCGGTCGACCCGGGCGGTCGACCGGTTTCTGTCAGTTCTGAAAAATCAGAACTTCCAGAAACCTGAAACCAGGGTTTTGGATTTTGGTCTTGGGTTTGAATGTTTTGGACCTTGTAAAACATATAGTATGAGCATATGTCATAACTCTATCATGTTAAAACATTTTGATAAATACCCTTTTGATAAAAGCTTGTTTTGTCCAAAATTGTTTTTCCAAAACTTAAAGTTTCTAAAACTTATTTCCCAAAAACATGTTAACTTTAAATCTAGATTGGAAATAGAATTTGAAACTCTTTTTGAAGTCATGAATCAAAGTAAAGTGTGTGTGTAAGTGGTAATCCCATAACTCTACTTCTAACATCTAGGTTTTGACAAAATATCTAAAATAAAAATCAAAATACAAATCTTGGAATTTCTTCATAGTCTTGATCTTGACTTGGTCTTCTCTTTAAGATCTTGATTCCGAAGCTTCCTATTGTGCTTGGCTTGGGAATGCAAATCTTTTGGCGGCATCCAAACTTGTGAGTCTTGATTGTGGAGCCGTCAAATCAACCTGTTTAACCTGAAATTCTTTTAAACAAAACTTGTTAAATATATAACTAGATATGGTTTGTTATCATCAAAATATCCATCAAGATATAGGGCTAATGGCCTTTGGGCCAACAATCTCCCCTTTTTGATGATGACAAAACATATTTAGTTATCACAAATATTTTGGGTAGAGACTTCAAATGAAGCTCCCCTCAACACATGCATATAATAAAAATCATACTCAGGCATGGATAAATATGGCAAATGATAAATGATAAACATCAAGTGATAATACACATGTCCATGCCAACAATTTTCATGTCATAAATAAGGATGAAAACATGATTTCATATATGACATAAAGAAATGATACATATAAGGAAAAGCTACATGTCCAACGATACATATAAGGAAAAGCTACATGTCCACAAAACATAACAGAAATACATGTCTAAACAAAGGAAAAACACAAAATATGTCTCTCAACAAATAACTCTCCCCCTTTTTGTCATCATCAAAAGGGGCAAGTCACTCAGCACCAGCAGCAGCATCATCGTCGTCCTCATCTTCCTCATCCTCAGACGAACTCTCTGCAGCATCCATCTTCTTGTCACCATCATCGTCTTCCTCCGAAGAAGAAGAAGAAGAAGAAGCTGCCACCTCCTCTGGATCAATGCCGTCAACTCTAGTCCGAGGTGGAGGAACAGATGAACGAGCTCTGGGGGGAAATGGAGGGCCAGTGGAGGGAAGTGGACGAGCAATGGAAGTGGGATCAGGAACAAACATGTCGAATTTCGTAAAGAGTGCCTCAAATTGCGTATCCATGAATCTCATGGAGTCAGCAAAATAGGACATATCATTACGAATTTCTTGGATACGTGAGTCCATCACCGCACGAGAATCTGCCTCGCGCTGGAAACGTGCGTCCATCTCTGCACGAAGCGCTGTATCATGCTGCTCAATCCAAGCCTGGTGTGCCTCGAACTGAGAGCGTACCTCTGAGGAGATAAGAGCCTGAAGGTCTGGAGGTAAAACAGGGGCAGAAGCAGATGATGTCCCTGGGGCTGAAGAAGACCCTGGGGCAGAAGATGATCCTGGAGCAGCAGGAGGAACAGGAGGTTGCTCAGGAACGTGTCGACTCAACTGGGCTTCCATCCTCTTCAAGAGAACTCCGTCAATGTTTATTAGAGGATCATCAGGAGACTCAGATGAGAGATCAAAATTTAGAGCTTTAAGAAGATGTGTAATCAACATGCCATAGGGCAAGCTCCTACCCGACATGCGAATCTGGTCGGATGCCATATGAGAAGCTATGATACGGGAACATTTATCTTAATGCCTCGCAGAAGGCAATAGATGATCAATGGAACATGACCCCTAGCATGGCTGTACTCACCAGATTTAGGGACAATGTTATAGAAAATGATTTTGGCAAGGACCTGAGATGTGAGGGTGAATCTACTCACAACTTCATTCCTCACCAAACCAGGGTTGTTATCCCCGTGGATCAAAGTGGATGCGGTGAGCGCAGACTCACCCTCCGGAAACTCAAAATCATGAAGGTCATGGGTGTAGACATCAGCTCCAGCAGGGGAGAGATGTAGAATGTCAGCAAACTGACCAATGCTAAGGTCAATGTTCCTACCTAGGACTCTAGAAAAGATACGGTTACCATCAAAGAGAAATTAGTATAGAAATAGGGAACAAGAGATGTATAGACTTGTTCTTTGATGGTCAAGAAATCATTTAAGGAGTTGTTCTGCAGGATTTGGGGAATGTCCAAGTGTTCAAAATCTGTATAACGACATATCTCCCCAAATTGATGTTCCTCTTGGAAAGATTAATGAACCGATTTTCAGCGATCTCATTAATGAAAGGTCGTTTGGGCTTGGGGACATATGAAGAGGGTTGAGCAACAGATTTACCCTTTTTAGACCTAGTTCTTTTAGACATTTTTGAGGAAAAAGATGATTTTTAGGTCAAATAAGTTAGGGCTTGATCTAGAGAACTTAGAAACCTAAAATCTTTGACAAAAAGAAGATGATCCTAAAGCTAGATATTAAGAACAGTAGGAAAAATCAAATTTTTACCTGAAAGATGAAGAACAAAACCCTAATCAGAGAAAACCTGAAATTCTTCGAATTCTGCGGAGAGGAAGTCCTGAAAATGAAGATCCAGCACCTAAAGATGGAATCTGAAATGGGTTTGGAAGGAATTTGAAAAAGATTGAGGGATTTGAGATTTGGAGAAAATTTTTGAGGAGGAGAGAAGACGGGTTCGTCGGTTGTGAGTGTGAGAGAGAGAGAGAAAAAGTCAAATAAATAGCAGTTTTAGGGCTGAATACGATGAACGGTCGACCGGTCGGTCGACCCAGAAAACCTGAGAGCTCTGCATCTCAGAGCGGTCGACCGGGTCGGTCGACCCAGAAATCCCGAGAGCTCTGAGAGCTACAGCGGTCGACCGGGTCGGTCGACCCAGAAATCCCGAGAGCTCTGAGAGCTACAGCGGTCGATCGGGTCGGTCAACCGGCTATGCCCAAAAAACTGAGAACAGAAAAAAAAAATTTAAAAGAAAAATTTTATCAAATAAAGTATAATATATATAACATGTAGGAATACAACAATGTTTTTAAATCTTCATTAGGTTATCAAACAAAAATATTCACACAAGACATTTTATTTAATTTTCATACAAAAACAAAGTTTTAGAGATATTGAAGCCGAATACCCGGTGACGGGTTCTGAACTTCATCCTCTTGATTCCTCTTGAATGAGTTGAGGTGCGCAATTGCCATCTCTAAGGTATTTGTTTGAATATGAAATTTTTACAAAATTTTATTTCTAGTTTTTTTTTTAAAATACAATGCGTATATATATAAATAAGCTAGTCTAGGCATGGCATGTGGACATACAATGGACATGATATAAAAGATAAGATAAAAACATGGCATATACACAAACATGATAGAGATGTAAGTTCAAGCATATATCAATGTATCATAAAAGTAAACTAACAATCCTATACATCTGTATATAAATAACCAAACAAAAACTTTTAAATGGAGAAGTTACCAAGCATGGGCAATCTCCAAAATAGGTGCCTCCATGATAGCGATGCAAATGCGATGTGTTCTTTGAGCTTAGTTGCATCCACCACCCGGGCACCGTTTCCCCCTAAGTCTTGGAGGAAGAAGATCCACCTGCATCATCTAAATTTGGTGGGTCTTTTGGTACCCATATCTTTTTGGGCCTTTTAAGATTAGTACCGGGACGAACCCAAACATATTTATTATGCACATTATTTTTAGCAAAACAAAATTTTTCTAAATGGCCTTTGCGGCCATAATGCGTGCAAATGTAAATTCTACCACTACCATACATGTATGCATGTTTATGTGTGTGTGCATGTTTTCGTGCATGTGCATGGTGAGTGTGTTTCCCTTGGGTTACTCCCTTAGGAAACCTAGATGCAATTTTCTTTAAATCAAAAGCATAAATTTTAAGAGTAGAGTCTAACACTTCAACCCGTTTTTGAATCTCTACAAATTCATTTTTATTACAAGAAACCATGGGGGTTTTTCCTTTATTAGCCAATTTATATTTATCAAAGTCACCTTTTAATTTTTCAAAAGCACTAGATAAAACATTTTTCTCACTAAGACAAGTATCAAGTTTATTCTTTAAAACATCATTTTCTTTTTCAATTTTTTATTATGAGATTGAGAGATCTCATATCTATGTTGTAACTCTTCAAAAAAATGAGCAAGTTCATCCATTGTAAGATCATCATCTTCTAAAGTGTTATCAAGGGTTACCTTAGAAGAATTGTCTCCTTGTGCCAAGAAGCACATGTGAGCGGCGTCGTGCTCCTCTTCGGATTCCGACTCCGTATCATCCCATGTGGCTACCATAGTCTTCTTCTTCCTTGGTACATGCTTGGAGGTAGTAGCTTGGAGAGCGGGGCAATCCGCTATGAGATGTCCGATCTTCTTGCAATGGAAGCAAGGACCGGGTTCTTCTCTCTTCTTTTCAAACCTTCCTTGAGGTTTCCCTCTTCGAAAGTTGCTTTGCCTCCCTTTCCTGTAAAACATTTTGCCTACCTTCCGGATAAGCATGGCAAAGTCCTCATCGCAATCCTCCGATGAGTCGTCCTCTTCAATAGTGGTTGGAGTGGCTTTGAAGGCGATTGTTTTCTTCTTGGGTGCCTCCCTTTCTTCTCTTACCTTCATCTCCATCTCATGGGTTTTGAGATTACCGATGAAGCCGGAGAAGTCCATCTCCTCCCGATCGTTGAGCTCCTTGAGGGTAGTTGCCTTTACTTCCCAAGATTTGGGAAGAACCCGAATGACCTTGCGAATCTTTTGGTCATTATCAATTGCGTCACCTAGAGAAGACAAGGCATTAGTGATCTTGGTGAAACGCGTGAGCATGTCATCAATGCTCTCATTATCAAACATTTAAAAATTCTCATATTGAGAACGTAGCAAGTCAATCTTGGATCTTTTGACTTGTGACGTTCCCTCATGAGTCACAATTAAAATACTCCAAACTTCAAATGCGGATTTGCAATTAATGAAGCGTGCTAGGTCATCCTCATTTAAGGCTTGGGTTAATGCATATTGGGCTCTAGCATTAGCTTCATAATCCTTGGTGGTGTCCTCGGACCATGAACTCTCATCGGTGAGGGGTTCAACAAATTCTCTAGTGATGGCCCTAGCTACTCTAACACCTAGGGACTTTAGAAATAGGTTCATCTTGACCTTCCAAATAGGGAAGTTTAAGCCATCAAACTTAGGTGGGGACTTGATGCTAGAAAAGTCAAGTGATGCCATGGATGAGTAATATAAAGCACAATATATGAAAAATGCAACTAATATAGCCAAATAACAAGGATCTCCCTAAGGTGGTTAAACCAAATTGTAGGGTTAGGCTCTGATACCAATTGAAATCACCTAGGGGGGTGAATAGGTGATGGCTATATGTAAATGGCACAAATGCAGAATTTAAAATTCAACTAACACAATTAGCTCAAATAAAAGACTTGCAATAAATGAAGCAATCAATAGTGCAAGAATTAAAGAGTTTAGAGTTTAGAGAGATTTGAGCAAACGCAAACACGCAGATATGTTTCCGAGGTTCGAACCACGCTCTACGTCCCCGCCTTCACACTTGAAGGATTTCCACTATTGAAGATCCCACTGGATCACAAATACAAGGACACACTTGTCCGATCACTTGTGATGCCACAACACCACCCGGAGCACACTAGCTCGCCTTGAGGCCGATGCCTCTACAACTTCACTCAAGAAGAAAAGGAT
The DNA here is from genome assembly GCA_038442645.1 of Agave tequilana. Lineage (NCBI taxonomy): Eukaryota > Viridiplantae > Streptophyta > Magnoliopsida > Asparagales > Asparagaceae > Agave > Agave tequilana. The sequence continues at coordinate 225,758 of JAVJIF010006493.1, forward strand.
CACACTTGATCAAAAATTCGCTCACTTGCACAATCCTAGAACCAATATGTAGATGAGGAATTATCGGATTGTGTAGTGCAATAGCTAGAGAGAAGTAGAGGTAAAGACTTCAAATGGGTGTCTAGAAATTTAGGGCTTTTGGAGAGAAAATCTTTTCTAAATGAAAGCCTTTTGAAAACTTGTAAATCTTTTGAAAATCTCTTGTAAAAATGTTCTTGATCGATGTCTTATCATGTTGAAGTGACCTCCTATATATAGGGGTCAAAAACAGCTCCAGAGATTCGTTGGGATCAAATCCCAAAAGAAAAACTGTCAGAAAATAGAGCTGTTGGAGTCTGTCAGAAGTTCTGACAGCAGCCGGTCGACCGGGCCGGTCGACCGCCAACGGTCATATTTTTGACCGTTGGGGGACTACGGTCGACCGTCCCGGTCGACCGGAACAAACAGAGAGCACTGTAAGTGCTCCGGTCGACCCGAGCGGTCGGCCGACGTACACACATGCACAGCGTGTCCGTCGGTCGACCCGGGCGGTCGACCGGTTTCTGTCAGTTCTGAAAAATCAGAACTTCCAGAAACCTGAAACCAGGGTTTTGGATTTTGGTCTTGGGTTTGAATGTTTTGGACCTTGTAAAACATAGAGTATGAGCATATGTCATAACTCTATCATGTTAAAACATTTTGATAAATACCCTTTTGATAAAAGCTTGTTTTGTCCAAAAATTGTTTTTCCAAAACTTAAAGTTTCTAAAACTTATTTCCCAAAAACATGTTAACTTTAAATCTAGATTGGAAATAGAATTTGAAACTCTTTTTGAAGTCATGAATCAAAGTAAAGTGTGTGTGTAAGTGGTAATCCCATAACTCTACTTCTAACATCTAGGTTTTGACAAAATATCTAAAATAAAAATCAAAATACAAATCTTGGAATTTCTTCATAGTCTTGATCTTGACTTGGTCTTCTCTTTAAGATCTTGATTCCGAAGCTTCCTATTGTGCTTGGCTTGGGAATGCAAATCTTTTGGCGGCATCCAAACTTGTGAGTCTTGATTGTGGAGCCGTCAAATCAACCTGTTTAACCTGAAATTCTTTTAAACAAAACTTGTTAAATATATAACTAGATATGGTTTGTTATCATCAAAATATCCATCAAGATATAGGGCTAATGGCCTTTGGGCCAACAACACCTACTATGGGAGACAAGCCAAAGGATGATGAAGGAAGTGAAGCTAAAGTAGAAGAGGCTCAAGGACATGAAATTCAATCAATTGAAGTGGAGCCTACTCAACAACTTCCAAAGGATTGGAGATACAATCCTCATCATCCCAAGGACCTCGTCATAGGTGAAGTATCAAAAGGGTAACCACTTGCTCTAAACTTCATGATTTTTGTGGACATTATGCATTTATTTTTCATGTTGAACCCAAGAACGTCCTCGAAGCCGAGGCCGATTCATATTGGATGCTAGCCATGCAAGAGGAACTCAATCAATTTGAGCGCAACCAAGTTTGGCACCTTGTTCCTAGGCCCCACGATAGACCAACAATTGGTACTAAGTGGATCTTTAAGAACAAGTTGGATGAATCGGGTAACGTTGTTAGGAATAAAGCTAGATTAGTTGCCCAAGGTTACACTCAAATCGAAGGAATCGATTTTGAAGAAACCTTTGCACCCGTAGCACGGCTTGAAGCCATACGGATGACACTAGCTTTTGCCTCATATAAAGATTTTAAATTATTTCAAATGGATGTTAAAAGTGCTTTTCTAAATGGTTTTATTAAAGAGGAGATGTATGTTGAACAACCCCCCGGGTTTGTTGATCCTACACATCCGGATTTTGTGTTTAAATTAGATAAAGCTCTTTATGGTTTAAAACAAGCCCCTAGGGCTTGGTATGAAAGACTTTCTTCATTCTTGATTTCAAATGGTTTTAAGAAAGGTAAAATTGACACCACTTTGTTTACAAAACATGTAGAAAATGACATTCTTATTGTGCAAATATATGTAGATGATATTATTTTTGGTTCTACTAATGAATCTCTTTGCCAAGCTTTTGAATCATGCATGAAGGATGAATTTGAAATGTCTATGATAGGGGAGCTCAACTATTTCCTTGGACTCCAAATCAAGCAAAGGAAGGATGGGATCTTCATCAATCAAGCCAAGTACACAAAGGAACTCATCAAGAGATTCGGACTTGAAGGCGCTAAAGTGAGCAAAACTCCCATGGCAACAACTACCAAGCTTGATAAGGATGAACAAGGTAAAAGTGTAGACATTAAAGTTTATCGTAGCATGATAGGTAGTTTATTGTATTTGACGGCTAGTAGGCCGGATATCATGTTTTCCGTTTGTCTTTGTGCTCGTTTCAATCATGTCCCAAGGAGTCTCATTTAGTAGCGGTAAAATGCATTATTAAATACCTTAAGGGCACTATTGAAATGGGTTTGTGGTATCCGAAAACCGGACTATTTGATATGAAGAGTTTTTTGGATGCCGACTATGCGGGTTGTAGGGTAGATAGGAAGAGCACAAGTGGAACATGTCAATTCTTAGGTAATTGTCTTGTATCTTGGTCTTCCAAAAAGCAAAATTCGGTAGCCCTTTCAACCGCCGAGGCGGAGTATGTTGCAGCCGGAGCTTGTTGTGCACAAGTTCTTTGGATGAAACATACTCTCCTCGACTATGATTTACATTTTGATCATGTTAAAATATTTTGTGATAATACTACAATTCACATGACAAAGAATGCAAATCAACATAGTAAAACCAAACACATTGACATTAGGTATCACTTTCTTAGAGATCACTATGAGAAAGGTGATATTGATATTGATTATGTTTCTACCGATTTTCAACTTGCCGATATTTTTACTAAACCATTGGATTATGCTAGATTTTCCTTTATTTGTGGTGAGTTGAATGTTTGCATTTTGGATTCTTAAAGAAAATTTTCTTTTGTTTTGTTTGTTTAACCCTTTTTGATGTATGACAAAAAGGGGGAGAAAAAAGTATAAGTTCGTTTGTTGTTTTGTTTGTTTATGGTGTACTATTTTGATGTATTTGAGTTTGTATTTGAGTTTTTGACAAAACTATTTGTTTCCAATGTCTTATGTATTTAGCTTTTCATAGCATTATTGATACATAGCATTATTTGAGGGGGAGCTTTCCAAGCTCTTCTTCCATTTTTGTTTAAATAACCTATATGTTTTGTCATCATCAAAAAGGGGGAGATTGTTGGCCCAAGGTTACAATTACCCATTTTTAATGTGTTTTGATGATTACAAAACATATTAGTTATTTGTACTAATATTGTTTATTGGTTAAGTGTGTTTCAGGATTCTAACTCAACTAGAAGGACTCTTCCCTAAAGGAAGGTGCTTTGGACTCAAGTCAACTCAATTTGGGCTCAAGAATCAAGTTTTGAAGATCATATGGTGAAAGCCCTCTTGAAGAACTTGAAGTCTTTAGAATCATTGTAAGAATAGAATGTTAAAGTTTGAGTGTTGGATATTGGCTCAAGGATACACATACACAATTTGGTTTTGTTAAAATGAGAGTCTTGTATTTAAGTTTTCATGTTTTAAATTTGGTTTCATGCCTTAGTAGATATTTACATGACCCTAAGTTTTACAAAATAAATATCATGCTTAGATCATGTTTATATACTCCTACTAGCATGTTACTTAAGTTTGTTCAAACCCAAAACTATTTTACAAATTTTTCTAAGTCAAGAAAATATACTGTTTTTCCTGTTTCAGGCTGACCGGCCGACCGGCCCGGTCGACCGGCGCCAGTGCCAGGACGTGCACATTTGTGCACGTCTGTCGGTCGACCGCCCCGGTCGACCGACTGTGAGCAGTTGCTCTCGGGTTTTCTGGGTCGACCGCCCCGGTTGACCGCCAGAAGACCCGAGCCAACGGCTCTTTGCCAGCTGAGCTGGCGGTCGACCGGCCCGGTCGACCGCCAAGGCTGCAACAGCCCAACGGCTCTTTCCTCTTTTGTGCAATTCTGAAATCTATTTTTTGGACTGCTTTTTGGCAGACTTTTTCAGGGTTTTCCAGAACTTTTTCAGAGCAAATAAGGTCAAAATTAATTGTTTTTAACTTATTTCTCTCCCTATAAATAGTGGAGAAGAGTTACTTGTAAAATACCAAGAAAAATCCTCAAGTTTTCAAAGTTTTCAAAGAGAAAAAAAGTGTTTAAGCTCTCCATTTCCAACTCTTTCTTGAGCTAGTTTTCAGTTGTGTTCCCTTGTAAAAATCATCTCTACAACTGAGTTTTTCTCACTACACTTGATAAAAATCCCTTACTCATTCTATAGTGAAGTTGTAAAAAGAAGAGTGTTGTAAAAGAGTTTGGTGATCTTAATGTGATCACTCTTGTTCTTGTGATCTTCTTGTTCTTGTGGAGACACCTCTTCGGTAGAGGTTATTGTACTTGGTGGAGCTCGGTGCTCGGGTCTTCGGTAGACCGTTGTAATCGTCCTCGGTGGATAGTGGAAACCCTTCACGGAGGTGAAGGCGGGGAGTAGAGCGGTGGCTCGAACCTCGAAACAAATACTTGTGTTTGCGATTGTCTTTTGCTCTTGCTCTCTATTTTGCTTTTAATTTCTATTGCACTCTATTGCTCTTAATTACTTGCTTGTGATCTTGTTTCTCTCCTTGTGCTATTACTTCAAGTTTGTAATACTTGTGATATCTTGTGTGCATCTCATCATTGCATATTATTCATCCTTTGTTCGATCATTCTCATACAACAAGGTTGCATTGCGCACCTCTAACCCATTCAAGGGGAATTGGGAGGAAGGAGTTCAGAACCTCTCACGGGGTATTCGGCTCTTAGTCTTGTTTTGAGAGATCGTTGCATCATTCATCCATCTTAGTTTTAAAAAGATTGTTAGATTAGCAATAACACCTATTCACCCCCCCTCTAGGTGTTTTTCAATCTCCTCATCTTGGTTATAGGATTGTGTATGTGAGCTTTGTTTGTGGTCAAGTGTTGATCACCGTTTCCTCATATAGAGAAGTTGTAGAGGTTGCAGCCTCAAGTGAGCTAGTGAGCTCTAAGTCGGTGTTGCGGCACCATGAGAGAGGACAAGTGTGTCTGAAGAGTTATTGACGATCCGGTGGGATCAAGCATAACGGAAATTCTTTATCGTGTTGAAGGCGGGGACGTAGAGCAGTGGCTCGAACCTCGAAACATATCTCGTGGTTGCGATTGTCCACTTATCTCTAAACTCTCTCTCCCCTTTACTTGCACTATTATTTGTTTACTTCCTTGCAAGTTTTAATATTGTTATTGTTTATTGTTAATTAGTTTTTAATCCGCATTATTTGCCACTTAGTATAGCCATCACCTATTCACCCCCTCTAGGTGATTTCAATTTTTAGAAGAGACATGATGCCCCTAAACCCCATTCTTAAAAAAGAGATTTTGATGTTTGGGGCATTGATTTCTTGGGGCCATTTCCTAATTCATACGGCAACCAATACATCTTGGTTGTAGTGGACTATGTGTCAAAATGCGTTGAAGCAGTACCAACAAGGACAAACGATAATAAGGTTATTATCAAGTTTTTGAAGGAGAATATAATCTCCCATTTCAGTACCCCCAGTGTGGTAATTAGTGACAACAGATCTCATTTCTACAATAGGGCTTTTGAAGCCCTAATGCATAAATACTCAATATCCTGCAAATTATTCACAGCATATCATCCTCAAACTAATGGCAGGTTGAGGTTACAAATAATCAGATAAAACCCATATTGGAAAAAACTGTAGACAGAATCAAAAAGATTGGTCTGTTAAGCTAATAGATGCACTATGGCTTACCGGACTGCTTTCAAGACTGTCCTCGGTATGTGTCCAGACCGAGTAGTATTTGGAAAAACCCTGCTATCTGCCAGTTGAATGGAACACTGCTTTGTGGGCAATTAAACAACTCAATTTTAATTTGAACAAAGATGGTGATCTACGAAAACTATAGATTTCTGAGTTACAGGTGATACGGAATAAAGCTTATGACAATGCTACGATCACCAAGAGGAGGACAAAAATCTTTCATGACTAATCCATACACAGAAAGAATTTTGTCCTAGGATAAAAAGTTCCACTCTACAATTCTAGGCTTCATCTCTTTACTAGAAAGTTAAAAACCCAACGGTTGGGACCTTTCATGGTACACACTGTATTTCATATGGTGCGGTGAAAATTTTAATCCAAAGAATGGCCAAATTTTTTAAGGTGAACGGACAGAGACTCAAACTGTTCTTAACCACCAAACCGGAGTCAGATGTGGATAATGTAATGGGTCTCTATGACCCATTTTATAAATGACCCGGGCTTGCATTTTTTCCCTTCGTTGTAATGGATATAACATTTAAAGGAAACAAAATAATAAATATATATAATAAAAACAAAAAAATAATAAACATAAAGATAAAAATAAAAATAAATAATAAACAGAAAATAATCCTTAAATAAAATCCCTAAATCCTATCTTAGAAATTCATATTTTTAAGATATGGTAAAAAAAGAAACTTACTTTTCACCCCCTTATAAAAACCTTTTTCCTCTCTCTCTCTCTCTCTCTCTCTCTCTCTCTCTCTCTCTCTCGTGTCCTCAACGCGCAGTTACACATTAGATCTATAGTGAGAGAGAGAAAGCGTAGCAGCCACTGAAATCCTTCTTCCTGGTTCCACCTTCTTGCGCGCCTCACCCCAAATTGTCGCGTTTTCGCGGCCTTCTTTCCGAGCCAGCAGTGCTGACAATGTCCCCCTCGTTCGATTTCAATAGTAGATGCCATATCTACTGCTTGTTTGTGGGTATTATTTGCTCAGAATATGCGAGGTGGTCTTTGGATTGGTTTTCCCCCTTATGGTTTTTGGGGGAGGTTTGTAACTCTTTTTCCCTTTTTTTGCTTTCAATTCCTTGCATATTATGGCCCCTATTATATTTGCTGAGAATGATTTCTCTAAGATTTTCACCGATGTCAATCAATATGGTCATGTGTTCATTGAAAAAATTAGGGAAATAAATTGGTACACTTTGGTCTATGATAACATTAATTTAGATTTGTTTTATTGCACTAACCTTATCAAACAATTCTGCACGGGCGTAGACACATCCACAATTGACCTACACCTTAACCAGTTTGTTGTTCATTTTGACACTGGGGATCTCCTCGTCACAATTGACACAATGGCTAAGGTTACATAGATCCCCAGTTTACCCCAACACAACGCACCCCTGCCACTTATTGACTACATGACCATTATTGGTATACGGCACACACAGTTGGATCATGGTCTCAAGGCAAGCACCATGTTTCGCAATGTTAATTGCATTGGACGATGGATCCAATGCAACATTCTTGGCCCTGATCACACCACTTCCTTCAACAGACTAGTGTTGCATATTATTCACAGTCTTTTGACTAGATAGCACCCGGTCTATTTAACACTATCATGTTACAGCACTTAATTTTTAACTCCCAACGCACTCGGGGCGCGATGTATTCACACCCAGTTTTACTAACCTGTCTGTGCAGAAACTTTCTACCATACGAGAAATTTTCGCATATAACCGAGTCCTCGTGGCCCCTGAGAGGATCATGAGTGCGTATAATAATTACCTCCACTAGGTAAGGACTCCAATTGTCATATTTATTGATATATCAGCTGATTTCTCTTCTGAGAAACAAATGGAAGAGGAGGACGAGCCCGAGTTCTAACACCAGCCACCACCCACAGATACTTGTTCCTTCATGCCTTCCATTTGAAAGGACATGAAGATGATTTTTAGGGATCATACTCAGCTCTGTAGGCAGATGGAGGAGTAGACCGCTTGGCTAGACCAAATCGAGGAAGGGTTGAGGTGTTCACAATCGATCGATCCGAGTACTTCGGCCGGTCTGAGTCACAGGAGGTGGTGATGTTTTTTTCCCATATACTATGTTATGTATATCTTTTTCATTCCTACACATTGATGATAATGCATATCATAAGAATGGGGTATGTCGTTAGGTTTTTATACTAACATAGGTTTTCGAGATTTTCTTTCTTTTCTCATGTTTTAGGATATTTTTTAGAATTTTCTTTCTTTTCAAATTTTAAAATAAAAAAGAAAAGATTTTGAGCCATTTTTAAGAAAATTAAATTGATCTTAGGAACTAGGGAAGCCTTAAACTAGGATTTCTTAATTTTAGTTGAAATAAGAGGTATTGTTAGATTTTTTAGGTTAAGGAAGAAAGAATAAAAAGATGATTGGATCTTGAAATTTTGCCTTAGAGATATATACACTGATATATAAAAAATTGAAAAAAGAAAAAAATAATAAATATGTATATATAAAAATAATTAACCACTAATTAAGCTGGTTAATTATGCCTTACGAAGTATGATTAGTCAAATGGTGGTCAAAATAAATAAATACTTTAGTTTCATGGCTTTGTTTACTCGAGTTCTTGTACCCGAGGGAATTTTTTTCTCCTTTTATGTCCTAAGACCATCTGGTCTGAGATTTTACATGATTCGTCCAAACCCAGCTTACATCCATGGGGAGTTTGTTTGATGAAGAACATTGCACAAAAATGTGTAAAGTGAAGTCGTGTTCTGGAATGTGCTTGTCTCCCCGAATCTACCGTAATAGCAAGTAGTCATACGGGTCGTATCCACAAAGAGGGGAAACACAAGAAGCATTTTCCGATTTTCTTGATTATGTCAACTATTTCATCTTAGTTTCAAAAAATATAAAATAAATAAAAGAAAAGTTGAGATTATGAAGGTGGTTTGAGGTGGAAGTAAAACAAAGTGAAAATGGTTTGGAGATAAAAATGTGTTGTTTGGAAATCAAAAAAGAAAATGTGAAGTGGAAAATAGAAAATGGCTAAAAAGCAAATGGTTTAAGAAAGTTGAGAAAATGTTCGGTGGAGTAAAAAGAAAAAGAAAACAAGTTTTGAAAATTAGTTTTAGAAAATGAAGTAGAAGCTTTGGAAAAATTTTAAGAAAGTAAGTTCAAAAGAAAAAAAGAAAGTTCGTTTGGGTTTTCAAAATTAAAATATATGGCTAACTAATCTTCTAAATTTCACTAACCAACTAACCATTTGGAGTTCATACCTCAAGTTGAATCATTGGCAATAGATCACCATTCATCTTCAATTGTGTAAAGTATCACTCGTAAGATTACTGGAGCTTCTAGACTTGGTATATGGATACCTCAAGTTGAATCATTGGCTCCCTTGTATAATGTTCAAAGTATGGATCATGAGATGGAGTTGGTGTTGTTCATAACAAGGCTAGTAAACACATTACCCTATCAAGGCCAATGTGAAGCAATCATGAGATAAGAATCTATAGAAAGAAATCTTATTGGCACAACAACATAATGAAAATCACTACTCTTACTTGAACAAAGAATACCCCAGCTTGAATAAGTAAAGCACGTAAGTAATCAAGTTAGAGTTAGATCTAGATTAATACAAGAGTTAGTATTAGCACCAATCTTTATAATCCATCAATGGACCTTGCAAAATCACAAGGCACTAAACAAGATGAATCAATAGAACACTTGGGTTATTCAAAAATTCATGTTAGAAGTTAGCACTCATCATCATGGGAAATCAAGAACACTTGCATGAAACAAGGCTTAAGAATATGAAACTTTCATGATTCACTTGAGATAATGAACATCCAAATGGGTTAGCGGCTAGAGAGTTAGAGATTAATTAGTCACAACTGTAAAATTAGTTAGACATGGAATAAAAGGGCATTAAATAAAGCATAGTTACAATACTAGAAATGAAAGAAAGCAAGTAATTATTAGTCAAGAAGTTAGAGGGAGAACAAGAAATGATTTTTCATTAACTCTCACAATCAATATCAGTACAATCACTCTATCTGTCTCTCAAAATTTTTGGACTAAGATAAAAGAAAGAACACAAGAATACTAAAGAAAACCTTGAGAATAGCCTATTCCCTATATTCTACTCTCTAATCTTCTCTCCTAGAAGCCAATGGGTATTTATAGGGTATAAACCCTAGCTCTTTGAATCTCAGTTGTTGATGAAATGATATGTGAACGGCCAAAAACATAGCCACGTTCCCATGACAAAAGCCGTGGAAACAATGTCGTACTATGGCCATTGCGCGACTCTTGCCCAGATGTCCTTTGGAATCTTCTATTCTCAGCATATTCTCTTCTGAACATTAGCAGGTTTGCGCTTTGTTCTTTGGGCTTCATTTAGGCTTTGATTAATCTCCCAATAATTTAGATTATGGGCCTCTTCTCCATTAGAACCATGGACCAAAATTTTATGCACAAAAACAAAGAAGAGACCATTAAAAATCATGTTTTTATTAATAATAAATGTTGGAATATGATACGAATATACAATATTGATGACTAATTACACTCCCGCACTTATGTTTTGCTCATCCCTGAGCAAAATAAGGAAAAAAATCTAAATTAGAGATGTTATTAGACCACTTTCGCACGTGATCCGATTGCACTGAGCATGTGCAACAAGACGTTAATCCTCTAGGTTTCCCTAGAGGAGGAGGAGTTTTATCTTCTGAGGGTTTTCAGCGGATTACACCACAAAATTCATAAAAAAGAAACAAACATTAGTGTTTTAAAAACGCATTTTGAAAGAAAGAAAGAGAAAGTTTTTTAAGCCTTTTTGCAAAAATTAAGTGATCTTATGGTTTTAAGTTAACCTAAATTATTCATTCTTAATTTTGAGTTTCCATGCAAGGCTTGTTATCAATTAGGGTTAAGAAATCATGATTAATTTGATTATTTGATTTTTCATAAAACTTAGATAATACGCATCATCGGGGCGAAACCAGCACCTAAAAATGTGTGTTTTATGAAATCAATAAAATTATGTGTTTGCTAGTGCTTCCTCGATACTTTCGTTATAGCATTGGTGTTGGCCCAAAGGCCTTCCACTCTAGTTTTGATGATGATTAACTCATGTAGTTATGTTTACTAATAATCTTATGTTGTTTAAGTTTCAGATTATTACCAAGATATTAGTTGGTGATTAGCTTCAACAAGGAGTTTAGAAGCTTTTCATGATGATTCCAGGGCCAAAGCGTCAAGATCACACATTGCCTAGCCCATGGATGGAGTTTTGGAGCAAGTCTACTTGAAGATGAAGATCGTCAAGAGGACTTAGATATCCATAGTTTAGATAGTGTGTTTTAGATCCATTTGTAAAGTTTAGTATAGTTGATATGCTCAAGTGCACAACACACACGTTTCATGATTTGGATTTTGGTTTTCATGGATAGTAGATCAAAACAAGTTTACCTTATTTCTATGTATATTAGATATGTTCTAGATATACATACATGCTTTAAAATTTCTAGACAAACTTATTTTGACTATCCTATTCATGTTTTGGAAAAATCAAGTTTGACAAAAATACAAGCTTTGTTTTTGATAAAATTTGCAAGACTCAAAAATGAATTGAATATGTTGATACATGTCTTGAAACTTTTATCACTTGTTTGAGTTTTGATATAAAATGATAAAAATATTTTTGGTGATTTTTAGAAGTATTAAAAGATTTTTATAAAATATTTTTCTCAAGTTTTCTGACCCAGTTTTCAGTTCCAGACTCAACCAGTCGACTAAGCCAGGTTATTAGTCGACTTGGCTGATGTTCGGTCGACCGGGACGGTCGACCGACGTGCACAAATCTGTGCACGTTTGGAGTCACTAGGACGGTCAACCGAGCTGGTCGACCGGGTCTGAGAGCTCTGCTCTCGGGTTGTTTGGGTCGACCGTACCGGTCGACCGGGATGAGAGCTCTGCTCTCTGTTTTTCTGGGTCGACCGGGCCGGTTGATCGTAGTTGCCCAACGGTCATATTTCTGACCGTTGGCGGTCGACCGGGTCGGTCGACTGGCCGCCTGTCAGGCTGCCAGCTCAGCCTAACGGCTAGTTTTCTGATGGGCCTATAAAAACCCCATCTCTTTGGGGATTTTGGCCAAGTTTTTGAAGAGAAAAAATTCTGGTTTTCTGAAGTGTTTAAAAGAGTTTTAAAAAGAGTTTTTGGGCTTTAAAACTTCCAATCTTTATTGTTTTAGGTTTTTGGAAAAATCAAAGAAAAGAATATTTTGGGAGATTTGTCTAGGTTTTTATTCTATATCTTTTGCAAGAATTTTCCCAAGTATTTTTCTTTGTTGCTTGTTTTCCAAACACCTAGTTTTCCACACTTGAGCTATCATACTATCCTAATCTATTAGGATCTTGTTTTGTGGAAAAGAAAAGAGAAAAAGAAAGAGAGAGTTTTGAGGTTGTTGTTGTAACCTCTAAGTTGTACACCCTTATTCTTGTTGTATCCCTCTTCGGTAGAGGTGATCGGGTGATTGGTTTGTATCCCTCAAGTGTGAGGTGATTGAGATTGGTTGTGAGCCTCTTCGGTAGAGGTGTTGTTGTTGTGGTTGATTGGCTAAGGGCCTAATCCTCGTGTGTGAGGAGGTGTTTGTTTGAGAGAGGAGTTAGGTACTCCATTGTTGTAAAAATCCTTCTCGGTGAAGGTTCCCTCGGTGGGAGTCCTCGGTGGACGGTATAGTGGATTGGAAATCCTATACGGTGTGTAGGCGGGGATGTAGAGCAAGGGTTCTCGAACCTCGTAACATATCATTGTGTTTGCGTTTGATCCACTTGTCTCTAAACTCTCTCTCTTTACATTTGTGCAAAGCATCATACATAACATCATATCATATTTGCTTGTGTTGAGCATTATTCTTCCATAGCATATTATATACATTGCTTGTGTTGCCATTGCATAATCCATATTGCTATATCCTTGATTGCTTGGCTTGATTGTGTGTGCACATTGCTTGGATTGCTTGTGTGTGTGCCCAACTTATACTCATCCAACAAGCGCTTCACATAGCGCCTCAACCCATTTCAAGGGAAAAGGGGAGTTAGTCCAGAGCCTCGCAAGGGGAATTCGGCTACACTTGTTGTATTGTATTAGTTTGTGCATAATTTGCATTAGCTTCCGCATTTAGCGCACTTAGTTTTGCATTTAGTTCTAGTTTAGCAATAACACCTATTCACCCCCCTCTAGGTGTTTTTTTAAATTGGTTCAACGGGTCGATTCCACAGGGATGGGAGGCGATAGAAGTATTAACAGTTTTTATTCACGTGTTATGTTAACAATTCTTCTTTGTTAAAAGAATGAGAAAAAGAAAATAAAAGAAAGAAATTCAAAAGTGATAAATGGAGAAGGTTATGAAAACGGCGATGTGATAATAAAAGAGAAATGATTTTGAAAACAAAAAGAAAATGAAACAAAGGTGAACTAAGGGGATGGTAAAAACAATGATAGAAAAAATGATAAAAGATTTTGGAATTGGTTTTTAAAATAAGATAAAAGAAAACTCATGGTTAGTAACTACCAATTGCTCCACTAACCATACTAACCTCTTAGTGATAGTTGCTTCACATAGATCCTTGGCTATTACTAATCCTTGGCTTCAAGAGACAATACAAAGCATGGCCCATAAGATTATTCTTCTACATTCAAACAACACATCCATACCACACAACAAGTTGCAAGGTACTATTAAATCATCAAAACAAGTTATAGGTGAGCATGAAATAAAGAAGACATTGCAAGTTAGCAAGTTAGTGCGTTAGATGTTAGAAATGTTAGAATATTAGAATCCATCATTACGAGCCATCAATGGCTCTTGCAAGAGCAAGGCCTTGTAGAGGCTATTAGATTCATGTGGATTATTGATTAGTCTCTAATTTTGCATAATTTTCATCACATTCCCATATTTATTTCATGTAAAATTCTACTAATAAACCTTACTTGCTTGATCCTAGGTCCATGGTGTGCAAATGAAGAAGAAGACCTTAATCACCATTTAATTGGTGATTAAAGACCTACCAAGTAGCCATTGACTTTAGAGTGAAGATTTTGTTAGTCCAGGGCATCAAATCACGAATCCAAGACATCATGGCGTCAGAAGACAGATGGGACGACGCGCTGCCCGAAGCCAGGCGCGCGCCGCGCTAGCAGGGCAGTGGAAACACGGCCCTTTGGGCGTGCGCGCGCCTGTGCTTTGGGCCACGTACTGTCCACGTGGCCCCCTTTCCCCTGGTGCCTATAAATACCCCCCAGGGGTCTTCAGTTGGGAGATATCCAGAGCTTTAGCAAGTTTTTGTAATCTTATTTTTAGGTATGTAGTTATTGTTGTTCTACTTCTTCTAGTTGTTGTTTTAGCCATTAGAGTGAAAGAGAGAGAGTGTGTAAGTGTTGTATTGGAAGGGTGACAAGCTAATACAAGTACTACTTCTCTTCCTTCTTTCCATTTACTTGTCTTTGCCATTTGCTTTTACTTGTTGTAGTGTAACTTCCTTCTTGTTCACTTATTTTCTTTTACTTTGTTGTAGTGTAACTTCCTTTCTTTAACTTTTCTTTTCTTTTGTTTTCTTGTAGTGTAACTCTCTCTCTCTCTCTCCACTTCTTTCCTTTGTTGTTTCTTTTACTTTTATGGCTAACTAACTTTTCATTAGCATGGCTAACTAACTACTAACCCACTAATTTCTAACACTTGATTGATAACCCAAATGAGTCAATAGTGTGAAACAAGCCTTGTGCAAACAAGAGCTATGGCATCTTAAGACGAGGGTTCTAACTCTAATTTACCTACAAGTATTTACTTTCTTATACTTCATGCTTAATGAGTTTTGATAATCTATGAGTTGTGTACTTTACTTGTTATTGTAATTTAGAGACTTTTCCTTTTAACTTTGCTGATACCAATAGTGCACTCGAGTCTTCTCTTATTCTTGCCTTCTATCGGATCTTGACAAGGGAATGTCCGAGTTTTTGCCGTGTAAAGCTAAGTTTTAGGATGAACTTTCACTCGATTTTACGTGAATAGTTCCAATGCAAAAGGTTTGTGTTCGCCTATGATCCATTGTGAGGCTATCTTCCAAAAGTTAGAAATTAGTAGGAGCACTTAGTAAAAAGTTAGCCATGCATTTTACAACTAAGAAAAAAAATCACTTTTACAAACCACCAAAATATTTTCCAACTATTCTTAAAAATAACTTGTTTTCACTTTTCAATTCTTTATTTGGAAAGAAGAACTTTCTTTTTTCTTGAACTTTGAAGCTGCATCAAGCTTCCATCGCTCTCCCTCCTTGTGGATACGACTCGTATAGCCACTTCACTACTACGGAAGAATCGAAAAAGCAGTAACATCAACCCACACTTCCTTCTCTTATTTTAGTGCTTACTTTTTGCCGATCAAATTTTGGCGCCGTTGCCGGGGAGGGAACGACTTTATTGCTCAATACTAAAGATTTTTCTTTGTTTTTGTGTGTAGGAGAAGTACCAAGGAGCTCACTATCATGGGAAGCGAAAGAGGTGGCCAAGGACATTGCGCGAGGATTCATTTGCCCTCGGAAAAATTCGTGTAAAAGCGAGTTTTTCCGATTGAAGTACTAACAAACTCGTTTGCAGGGTTGCCGAAAGCCGCTAAAAAAAATTGCTTTCTAAATTTTTAGTTTCCTTGGATGCTTCACCTTATGCATGTGTAATAAATTCAACAGAAATTCACTTGTTGCTTAATTGAAATTTGGATTAGACTTTTGCATTTAGGGCATGTGTCTATTTCAATTCATTTCAATTTCTGTTAAAGAGTGCTAGAGAAAAGGTACATGTGCATTCATATAGAAGAGGATCAACATTTTGAAGTGATTTATCACTTTGAGTGTTACCTTGTTGTGAATAAACTGCACACTTGAACAATTGACTTAAGGGCAAAACCCAAATAAACAAGATAAGGTGGGGATTTCATCACCCTTCTTTAGCCTAAAAACTATCTCCAAATGCACTCACATTTTCCAAGCCTTAACTAAAAATCAATAGACGTTGGCCCTAGGGACATCTCGAACTCACTAAGAGATTAACTGAGGTTGGAAATTGTAAGAACTATACTCCTACAAAATGGGTGTCTAAGGAAAGTGGATTGAGAGGTAAAGCCTCGAAAGCTCCGTGGTTTGGCGTAATTAGGCCCGTGGCTCCGCCAAGATACCCCCCCCCCCCCGAGCTTTGCCCTTTCCTGGCCGATTAGCTTGTAGTCGAGTTCCTGCAACAACTTCCCCGGAGAATCGACCAGTTAGGAGTCGTCTAGGTCCAGGTACCTTAGACTAAGGCTTGTGGTTGTTTTTTCTTTCTTTTGTTTGTTTTTTTGTTCTTTTTCGATTGTTTGTTTCTTCATGTTGTTTGTGGTGTGCCGCATGCAAGAGCGGGTGAGAGATCCGTCAACTTTTAGATTAACAAGAAACACTTCTCTACCCTTGCATTCAGAACGGTGATGGCGTCACTTCAGGATAGATTTTACCCGATCAGAACTTCACTTCCATCTTGCGTAAAACTTCCTGAAGCAAACGGAAATAACTTCGAGTTAAAACCCTTCATTAACACTCTTCCCAAATTTCATGGTTTAGAATCGGAGGACGCATACTTCTTTGTTAGGGAATTTGAAGAAGTATGCCTCATGATGCGTATACCCCAGCTAGGAGACGATGCCGTTAGGTTACGTTTCATCCCTTTTCCCCTAAAAGACCTAGCTAAGAAATGGTTGTACATCTTGGCAGCAGATTCAGTCACGATCTGGGATGATTTCGTCAAGGCCTTCTTGAAGAAATTCTACCCAATTCACAAAACTGCCCTCATTAGGAAGAACATCATGCAGTTTAAGCAAGACCTGAGCGAACCATTTTGGGATACTTTGAGCGATTCAAAGATCTCCTAACTCAGTACCCTCATCATGGCGTGGAGAAATGGCGTCAGTGCCAGATTCTCTATGATGGTCTAGATTATCAGACTAAGACCCTGTTAGAAATGATGTGTCAGGGAGGATTCTTGCAGAAGGATGAGAATCAGGGTTGGATTTATTTGAGGATTTAGCGGAGAAAACCCTGCAGGGAGCCAGCCTCGAAAAAATCTAAGAATTCACAATCTATAGCTTCAAGAGGAGGGCTCCTATCTCTAGAATCATCCATAGCTGCCGAGGCTAAGATTGCTACTCTAATGAGAAGGATAGAGGCTCTGAAAACAAAAGAGCCTGCCAGTGTCAACCAGATCAAACCCACCACCAATTCACAATCCATGTTGTTTATATTATCAGGCACCAAACCATGTCTTTGAAGAGTGCCCCGTTTTTCATCCTAGCAAGTGCCACCGGAACACCTGAATGTGGCTTACTCACGGCCGCCTCACAACCCCTACTCACAGACCTACAATCCTGGTTAGAGAAATCACCCCAATTTCTCCTGGGCCCAAAAATTCCTCCCAGGCCTAATTTTTCTAACATTTTCACCATCCTACTCCTCCACCAACTTTTCCCAGTCAAGCTCCAGCTTCCTCCTCCCAAGGCTCACCAATGGAAAAGAAAATCAGTAATTGGAGGAGAGCATAGAGGCTTTCATTAAGTCCCAGGCTGCTTTCATGCAGAATTAGGGACAAACTCTGAACAATCATTCACAGGCCATATCGAGGTGGAAATGCAGATGAGCCAGTTAGCTAGCTCCCTAAGTGAATGACCAAAGGGTACTTGCCTAGTCAGCCGCTAGTTAACCCAAAAACCTCCAATCAAGCATATGAAATTCAGTCCATCGATTAACCAGTGCAATGTTGTTCACACACTGCGATCTGAAAAGAAGGTAGACAACCAGGTCTACCAACAAAAAAGTCCAGTCCATCCTGATCCCACTCTGCCTCCACCTCTGCTACTTCCTCCCAATCCACTCTACAAACATCTGACGAGGACAAAACTGCTGAACAAGTTCATAAGCCTATAGCACCCTTTCCCAATTGGCTTAGGAACAACAATAAGAATATGCACATGGACAAAATGCTAGAGATGTTCAATCAGGTCAAATTGAATGTGCCACTTCTTGGCGCTATCCAACAAGTCCCGGCTTATGCCAATTTTCTTAAGGATATGTGTACTAAGAAGAGAAAGACCAATGTGCCCAAGAAAGTGTTCTTGGCCACTAATATAAGCGAAAATCTGTCTGGTCCCATTCCGGTGAAATACAAGGATCCCGGATGTCCCACTATTTCCTGCACCATAGGACAGACCGAAATCAGTAGAGCGCTTCTTGACCTGGGAGCAAGTATCAACTTGCTACATCTCTCAGTATACCAGCAACTTGGGTTGGGCGAGCTAAGCCAACTCGAGTCACCATTCAGCTAGCTGACCGATCTGTGAAGATCTCGAAGGGGGAAATCACAGACGTCCTTATCCGGGTCGGGGATTTCATTTATCCTGTTGACTTCATTATGCTTGAGACCCAACCTGTGTCCAATCTTAGGTCTCAAACTCCCGTCATCTTAGGGCGCCCGTTCCTTGCTACAGCCAATGCCATTATCAACTGTAGGAACGGGTCCATGCGATTGACTTTTGGAGACATGACGAAGGAAGTCAATGTCTTCAATCTTGAAGATAACCTAGGGATGTCAATGATCAGACATTTGAGGTCAATTCTATTGAAGACCTGACCAGTGAGCATGAGGAAAGCATGGAGACAAAAACTGAGGCAGAGTTTTGATCTGAAGGCTGAGAATTTAATTTAGACCAGATCATAGATTCAGCAGTGGATTGGGCATTAAGCCCCAGTGTACCCCATCCTAGTTGAAAGCCCAGAGATTGCCTCCAATGAAGAAACACCTTCCCTAGAGCTAAAAGCCCTACCTGAACACCTCAAGTACGCCTACCTTAGCGGAAAGGACACCTTGCCAGTCATTATAGCATCCCACTGACTGAGCAACAAGAGGAAGCTTAATGTCAATTCTGAAAAGACATAGGAAAGCCATTGATAGACGATGAAGGACATCAATGGAATAAGTCCAGCCATAGTGCAACATAGAATCCATTTAGTCGATGAAGCAACCCCTAGGAGGACCCACAACGCAGGCTCAACCCTCTCATGCAAGAGGCAGTTAAGACTGAAATTCTGAAACTATTAGATAATGGGATCATTTATCCCATTTCTAATAGCCAATGGGTTAGCCCTGTTCATGCGGTCCTAAAGAAGGCTGGCTTTACGGTGGTAGAAAATGAGAAAAAAGAGTTGGGACAAACAAGACTGCCTACCAAGGTTCGTGTTTGTATCGACTATAGGAAGTTGAATGCAGCTACCCATAAAGACCACTTCCCGCTACCCTTCATCGACCAATTGTTGGAACGTTTGGCTGGACATGAGTACTACTGCTTCCTAGATGGGTACTCAGGATACAATCAAATCTCCATTGCTGCAGAAGACCAGGAAAAGATAACGTTCACTTGCCCATTCAGAACCTTCGCTTACCGACGCATGCCCTTTTGATTGTGCAATGCACCCGTAAACATTCCAACGGTGCATGCTTATTCTTTTCTCTGACATGGTTGAACGTTTTCTTGAGATTTTCATGAATGACTTCTCCATCTATGGAGATTCATTTGATCAATGTCTTCATCACCTTGAGTTAGTGCTACAGAGATGCAAGGAGAAGAACCTAACTCTAAACTGGGAAAAATGTCACTTCATGGTGAGACAGGGGATTTCTTGGGCCATGAGATTTCGAGGAGAGGCATAGAAGTGGATAAGACTAAAGTAGAAGTAATTGCTAAGCTTCCACCACCCAAAAGCATCAAGGATATTAGATCCTTTCTAGGGCATGCTGGGTTCTACCGATGGTTCATTAAGGATTTTAGCAAAATCGCTAGGCCCTAACCAACATGCTCGCTAAGGACGTGTCCTTTGATTTCAACAATGAATGTTTCCAACCATGGGGGAAGCTTAAGCAAGAACTTATTTCTGCGCCTATTATTTCTGCTCCTAATTGGGCCCAGCCATTTGAAATCATGTGTGATGCATCTGATTTTACTATTGGCGCTGTTCTAGGACAGCGCATCAATAATAGGCAGCACGTGATTTACTATTCGAGTAGGACCTTGAATGACGCCCAACAGAACTATACAACGACTGAGAAGGAATTCTTAGCCGTTGTCTTTGCATTAGAAAAGTTTTGGCCTTACTTGTAGGTTGGAAGACGGTGATTTTTACGGATCACTCAGCTCTGAAATACTCATGACCAAAAGGAAGCAAAAGCCCAACTGATTCGGTGGATCCTATTGCTTCAAGAATTTGACTTAGAAATTCGGGATAAACGAGGTATAGAAAATGCGGTCGTTGATCATCTCTCACGAATTCCGAATGCACCAACCATCCAAGCTCCGATCAACGAGGATTTCCCAGACGAGCATATCCTAGCCATTCTTAAGAAACCCTGGTATGCGGACATTGTTAATTACCTGGCCACGGACAATTACCTGCTGACTGGACAAAGCAGACCATACCTGCTTTGCCCAAGTACGATACTTCTTCTGGTAGAACCGTATCTTTTTAAGTATTGTCCCGACCAAATTATTGGACGATGCATACCAGGAGTAACAGAGGAGCGTGCTCAGCTTTTGCCATGACCTTGCATGCGGAGGACACTTTGGTCCCCGCAAGACTGCAGAGAAGGTTCTACAAAGTAGGTTCTACTGGCCCACTTTATTCAAAGACTCATATCATTTTTGCAAGTCATGCGCAAATTGTTAGAAAATTGGGAAAATTTCAAGAAGAGACAAGATGCCTCTGAACCCGATCCTTGAAGTTGAAATTTTAGATGTTTGGGGTATCGATTTCATGGGGCCATTCCCAATTCCTTCGGCAACCAGTTCATTTTGGTTGCTGTAGATTATGTCTCTAAGTGGGTAGAAGCTGTGCCAACAAAGATGAATGACAACAAAGTGGTTGTCAAATTTCTTAAAGATAACATCTTCTCCCGATTTGGCACCCCCAGAGCGATAATTAGTGATAATGGATCACATTTCTGCAACAGAGTATTTGAAGCTCTGATGCGAAAATATTCATCAATCACAAGTTATCTACTCCGTATCATCCCCAGACAAATGGGCAGGTCGAAGTCACCAACCGACAGATCAAGCTCATTCTAGAAAAGACTATCGGACAAAACTGAAAGGATTGGTCGGTTAAGCTCAATGATGCATTGTGGGCTTACCGCACTGCTTTTAAGACAGTTTCTGGGGATGTCTCCTTATAGAATCGAGTTTGGAAAGCCTGTCATCTTCCAGTAGAGTTAGAACACCAGGCTCTCTGGGCTATTAAGCAACTAAACTTGATCTGACCAAGGCAGGGTGAACTTAAGAGACTGCAGATTTCAGAATTAGAGAAGATACGGAATGAAGCCTATGAGAATGCCCGAATAACCAAGAGCAGGACTAAACTTTTCCATGACCAAATCATAACCCGAAAAACTTTGCACCGGGAGATAGGGTTCTTCTGTATAACTCTAGGCTTTATATTTTCACGGGAAGCTAAAAACTCGTTGGTCGGGACCGCTCATTGTGTGCACTGTTTTCCCACACGGCGCTGTGCTTATTGCAGACCCTAAGAACAACACAGAATTAAAAGTGAATGGGTAAAGACTGAAAACCCTTCTTGACCACTGAGCCTATGACTCCGGATGATAGTGTGTTGACTCTTTTTATCACGTCATACACCTAACCACCACAACTATTAAAAAAAGAAATTGTTATATCTTACCCTTCTACATTCTTTTTGACATTTCTTTAGCCTATTCGCGCTTGGATGGCCGAGTCCACGAAGACGGTGACATCATTTCTTCACCCTATTTATTGCCTTTGCATTTACATCTGCTTCATTGAGGACAATGCATTAGATAGGTGTGGGGGGGTGCTAACACTTTTCCTTTTTTCTTTTATTCCTTCTACTTCTCTTCAAAAAAAACCTTGAAAACAATTTCATACTCTTTATAAAAATACCAAATGATTGTAGGAATTATGGAACCTTATTATGAATCTTTATTTTTTCCTAATAAACAAGAAAGATTGGTTTGACTAAAAAGTTAGAAGGATAGGAAAAATAACTCATACCTTTTATTTAGCCTTAGTAGAATATACATGACCCACACACATGCTTGGATTTGAGACACAACTCTGGAAAAAAAAAAGGAGCTGGATAATTGTGCCTCAAGAAGCATGATTACCCACGCAAAAAAATATATATATATAGAATAATATATAAATAAATCTTGATTTCGTGGCCTACTCCACTTGCATATTGACCTAGGGTGTTTTTTTTCACCTGGTGCCCTAAGACATCTGGTTTGGGAGTCATCGGATTGATATGTGTTACATAAGTGAAGTAAAAGCCTAATGGAACCAAGAATAATAAGTAAATATTAATAAAATTAAATGATATTCAAAATTGAGTTGAAAAATCCCAGGCACATCACACTTACACATTATGCATATCTGTCTAAAGCAAATAAAAAATGAGTTAGAAGTACAAGATCCTTTCTAATTTAAAGAAAATCATAATTTCTTCTTTTATGAAGGCTAAAGTATAAGAGGACTTATGTGGGTTAAACCTATTCTTACATCCTTCGGTCATTTTTACTTAGATGATTGAAAGTTCTTTTTCATGACAAATTTTTTCTAACAATTAACTATTTTCTTTACTTACTGGATTTTGTGGGTGCAATCCGCTGAAAACCCTCAGGATACAACACTCCTCCTCTAGGGGAACCTAGAGGTTTAAGGCTTGTTGCACATGCTCAGTGCAATCGCCGTCACCTGCGAAAATGGTATAATAATATTCTCATTTTTGTTTTGCTCGGGACGAGCAAGAAGATAAGTGTTGGGTGTGATTAGTCTCTAATTTTGCATAATTTTCATCACATTCCCATATTTATTTCATGTAAATTCTACTAATAAAATCTACTTGCTTGATCTTGGTCCATGGTGTGCAAATGAATAAGAAGACCTTAATCACCATTTAGTTGGTTTTTAAAGACCTACCAAGTAGCCATTGACTTTAGAGTGAAGATTTTGTCAGTCCAGGGCATCAAATCACGAATCCAAGACATCATAGCGTCAGAAGGCAGTTAGGACGGCGCGCTGCCCAAAGCCAGGCGGGCGCCACCCTGGCAGGGCCATGGAAACACGGCCTTTTTGGGCGCGCGGCCTGCGCTTTGGGCCACGTACTGTCCACGTGGCCCCTTTTCCCCTGGTGCCTATTAATACCCCCAGGGGTCTTCAGTTGGGAGATATCCAGAGTTTTAGCAAGTTTTTGTAATCTTATTTTTAGGTTGTAGTAGTAGTTTGTTGTTCTTCTTCTAGTTGTTTTTTTTTTAGCCATTAGAGTGAAAGAGAGAGAGTGTAAGAGTGTTGGTATTGGAAGGGTGACAAGCTAATACAAGTACTACTTCTCTTCCTTCTTTCTATTTACTTGTCTTTGCCATTTGCTTTTACTTGTTGTAGTGTAACTTCTTCTTCTTCACTCCTTTTCTTTTACTTTGTTTAGTGTAACTTCCTTTCTTTAACTTTTCTTTTCTTTATTTTCTTGTAGTGTAACTCCCTCTCTCCACTTCTTTTCTTTGTTGTTTCTTTTACTTTTATGCCTAACTAACTTTTCATTAGCAAGGCTAACTAACTACTAACCCACTAATTTCTAATACTTGATTGATAACCCAAATGAGTCAATAGTGTGAAACAACCTTGTGCAAACAAGAGCTATGCATCTTAAGACGAGGGTTCTAACTCTAATTTACCTACAAGTATTTACTTTCTTATACTTCATGCTTAATGGTTTTGATGATCTATGAGTTGTGTACTTTACTTGTTATTATAAATTAGAGACTTTTCCTTTTAACTTTGCCGATACCAATAGTGCACTCGAGTCTTCC